>CAUYQG010289615.1:0-13254 GCA_963574415.1 Tarsius wallacei
CCCGTGGGCTCAGGCAATCCACTCACCTCAGCCTCCCAAAGGCGTGGGATTACAGGCTGAGCCACCGAGCCTGGCTAGAGATGGATATGTTAATTCCTGGTGTCCAGACCACCAGGCTGTGGTACTTGGTCATGGCAGCCCCAGCTGACTCACAGTCAATAAGCCCACTTGGGGCCTAACCTGGATTCTAGGAGGACAGAAGCTCTCTATAGAAACCCCCAGATGTCCTGTCAGAGTTCACTGGACCATGGTGGTTCACATCAGAAGCATGTCATTTAGTGTCTTCTTCTGATGGGTCAAGACTGAGGATAGAGACTAGGAAACCCAGCAAGTCACAGGGAGAAGCTGACTAAGAGAGACATTACCAGGACACAAGCTGGCCCCACGCCACATGAGACACAGTAAGGACAGGCTGACAGGGCAGCCCCCAGCAGCCGGTCAGCAAGCCCTACAGAGGATGGATGGGCAGGCATGGACCAGCGCAGGCCACCAGGTAGGACACTAATGGCCATTGGTCTGTGGCCGAGTCAGACCAAAGCTGCATGGAGACCCTTTTTTTCTGCCTTTCATGTAGAAAGTGGTATCATGGAGATGCCACTTCTGGCCTGTGACCTGGAGCAAGTCACTGATACGTAAAACAGGGCCAAGAGCTCATCCCCCTGTGCCGAGGCCATGAGAGACAAGTGTGTCCATGGTGAGGTCAGGGTTCGCTTGGGCATCTCAGTGGGAATTCTGCTGGTATTGGGGAAAAGGAAGCAGGCAGAGGCCAGGAAGAGGCCAGCATGGGGAGTCTGTCAAGCACATAGTACAGGGTGGGGGGTCCAGCCATGTGGGGCTCTGTGGACCCACCCTTGGGCTCTGTGTTCACTTAGCTTTAGAAGTGGAGGGACCACACTTGTTTTGGATCCACAGAGCCAGGTTCATGCATGTTAGGTGACGCTGCCTTTGTCACTGAGCAGGGAGAGCAAGCTCTACATTGCCCACTCCCGCCCAGCCAAAAGTAGTCCCTGTGATGGGAGTGGTCCCCTAACTCCCCTGTACTTTACAGAAAGGACTGGATACAGCAGTTGTGGCACATACACATGCACATAAGAGACCATGCATGCATTCCATCTTGTTGAGAGCTGCAGTGTGCACCTGCCATCACAAATCAGGGGCTGCTCAGACAAGATGTCAGACAGAAAACAAGCCCAGGAGGAAGTACAGCAGGGTAAGCCCCAACAATGGGGCTCAGAAAACCCAAGTGAACCTGTTTAAGACAGGTGCCCGTAGCCAGATAAACAGCAGGTTGCTGTGAAATAAAGGACGTAACTACTGCAGCTGGGCAAGTGTCCATCGCCACCCTGTTCCATCAGGCAATGCCTGATGGCACCACATCAGGGGCCACACTGCGGATGTTCTGGGCCCCTCCCCACACAGGCCACCCACCCGGCTCCTGTCTTGGCTTGCCAGGGCTACAGGACTTCATCAGCTACAGGGATTGATGCACTTACTCCATGAGGCCGCACAGGGCACAGGCTATGGTGCCACAGCCCCAGCAGGTGCGGACACACTGCCCACACAGGGCTCGCTCACACTGGCTGCAGGCCGCCTTCCCATCCACAGCTCGCACACACGAGGAGCAGGCTATGGACACTGCCCCAGACAGGTCTGCGAGGACGAAACATTATGCTATTAACCGGAAGGAGACAGAAGAGCTTAGGGGCTGTGAGGTTACCTGCCTCTCGCACACCTGTCCACACTGCCCCCATTCCCCGCTAGACTCTTCCGACAACCCATGAGCATGCACAGCACATAGGATCCACAACTTACTAAAGATCCAAGATGAGCCATGCAACGGGTGAGTCATGTGACTCCACATTCAGTGCTCCCTCTATTACTAGGTCCCTCTGCTACCCAGAGGCTAGCACCAGAAGGACCAGCTATATCAGTACTGTGTATCCCATCAGTGGCTGCTACTTCATGGGTTAACTGAGAGGCTCCTGGGCCCCTCCCAGTTGCTCCAGACAAATTTAGGGTGAGGTCAGGGCTGCATTTTTAACCAGCAGTATAGGTAGGGACCAGCGTTTCCACCATGTGAACTATGTGAGGGGACTGCAGGGGGGCAGTAGGTAGGAAGCCCAGGTGTATCTCTGCCGCTTCTCTGGCCCAACACATGGATGCTGCTTGATGACTTCCAGACCAGGATGTCAGTGAGGGTCAGACCTCCTGACTACCCAGGGAGGAGAAGGCCCTGAGAATGCAAGTAAGAGAAACACACGTGCCATGGCTGCCCTCCACTCACCGGCTTTGGAGGTCTGCCCGCGGCTCCTGATCAGGCTGCCATCTGGTCCAATCAGCATCTGTCCCTGTGCAGCCCTCGGGGCCCCCGTGGGGCCAGGCTTCGGGGACTCTGGCAGGTGAACGATAGCACAGCCTTCATCCCACAAGGCCTGGGCCCCGAGGAAAAGGAGCTGCTTGGTCTTCTCTGGGGAAGACAAATCACCCTCACGTTTACACACATGTGGCACCTGAGGTCCCACAGTTGTCTCGTCCTTCCGGTCTCACACAAGCCTCTTCAGGCGGCACAGGGAGTCCCTTATGCCCTGTCAAGCAGGAACCCCGGCTCGTGCTGTGCCCTGGAAAACTGGGCCCTGCTCTGTCTCCATGCTGAGAACACTCCTCTTTCCCTTCCTTGCCTGGCCCAGTTGCCATTTCCTCCAGGAAGGCTCTACCCCTGCAGCCCCACCTGCAACTGACCCAAGGGCTACCTCTCCTATCTACTCATTTCTGTAACTCACAGGCAGCCTTGCCACAAATTCACCAGGCTTATGCCCTCCTCCCCAGCACTCCCTACCCAAAAGCAGGATACGTGTAATCCACTGTGGAGCATTAATTCACAAAAACAGCCCCTGCCCCCTGGGCAGGATGCGGCCAGGGTCGAGCGGGCTTTCAATCCGAACTAGCGCATCCCCTTGCCAATGCAGAGCTGCCGCCCTGGCAGAGGGCCCCACAGCCTTCCCACCCTTGTGGTCTACATTATGCACCTGCCTGGGAGCTTAAGCCTGCTCAGCACCTGGAGCCGTGAGCTACAGGCACTGGGAGCTCCAGAACACGAGAGGCCCGGGCACAGGCCACTGTGTTGTGTCCCACTTCACTCTAGCACAGCCAGGCAGAGAGCCCAGAAACTCGTGAAACTGGAAGCAAAGAGTTATGGGGTAACTTGAATGGAGACGCTGGGGACAGCCTAAGCACACATGCACTTCTTCCTGGCCCTCTCCCCCCACTCCTGTTTATTATGGGCTAGGAATGCGGTTACAGGGTAAGGCTAATCCTGTCCTCAGGGCTTGTGGTCATTCAAGGTAGAGATCAGGATGGTAGCCGTAGCTTGGAATCTGGAATTTGTCATGGTTCCAATTTGTCCTGCACTATGTCAGAAGGCTAGTGAACCCTAGCCCTCCCTGTGACAGCCCCTGCAAATGCTCCAGGAGACAGCACTGGGCTAGACAGGCCTAGCCCCATCCTGTGTCACTCTTCTTCTGGCCTACACGGTGTTTACATTCTCCAGGAGTCCTTAGAGAAGCACATGCTTATAGTTCAGACACAGTTCCCACAGCTTTCCTCACTCGCTTTATCGCCTGCATGGCCTGAGAAAGCATTTGAGTTTGCAACCCTAGAGCAGGAGCAAGGGCAGAGCAGCTGCTGATGAGGGAGAGGGGCAGCGAGAGGAGAAGAGGGTCTTCTCAAGGCACCATCAATCACAAACCCCCAGGGTATTCTTTAACTGTTGGACCTCGGGCCCCACTTTGCACCTGCCCCAGGGTATTAATCACCCCAATCAGAATGATAATCAATAAACAGTATCAATATGCCTAGAGCCAGCAGGAGGGAGCCAGGTGAGAAGACCTCTGAACACAGTCTCGCTTCCCACTTCCCCGTTTCCCTTCTCTCTGCCTGGCCTCTGCTATGAAGGCCCTGTCCCTTCCTCCCCATCTCTGTCTGGCTCCGTCCCTTTCTCCTGGTATCTGCCTGGCCTTGTCCCTTCCTCCTCATCTCTGCCTGGCCGTGGACCTTCCTCTCCATCTCTGCCTGGTCCTGTTCCTTTCTACCCCCTTTCAGGCCCGGACACTTCCTACCCCTCTCTGCCTGGCGCCACTCCCTCCTCTCTGTTTCTGCCTGGCCCTGTCCCTTCCTCCCCCTCTCTTTTTGGCTACCTCCTATCACCCTGAGGACTCGGCTCAGAACCCATCTCCAAGACATCGTCTCTGACATCCCTCAGGCGCTTCTGCACAAACCTGTACTTGCCCCATCACCACTGGCCAGTCTCTCCTTGTGGGTTGCCCTCGTTAGGCGGGCAGGTCAGGGCGGGCTCCGTTAACACCTCAGGGGTCAGCAGAGGCACGTTGCCGGGTCACTCCAGCCAGGACGTCCCCCTCCCCGATCTCTTCCGGGGTTCAGGGACCTTCAGCGAAGAGACCAGGGCATCCTCCACCGGACACTGTCCCCAGGGAGCACCGAGCGGGCCGCTCACTGTGGGGCTCGTGCAGGAGGAGCGGGGAGGTGGCTGCTGTGGTCACTCACGTCCCACTCCCTCACCCCAGACCCGGACGGGGGCTGCCGTGTCCCCGTGGCCTCCCAGCTCCAGGGCCGACGCCTCAGGGAGGAGGCTGCTGCCCGCCCCGGCACTCACCGAAGATCTCCCGCGAGTAGCGCTCGCCGCACACGCCGCGGCTCAGCTCTTTCGGGCCCACGCGTACCTTGAGCTGCAGCGGGGCCGCGTCCGCGAAGGGGCAGCCCCGCTTGGGCATGGCCGCGGGGCCCGCAGAAACACAGCACCAACTCCGCGCGCTCCTCTCCGCTGACCCGTGACGTCACAGCCGCGCGCCAATCCACGGGCGAGGACGGGGGCGGGGCGAGGGCACAGAGTGGTGCGGGATAGGCTAGGAGTGAGACGGGGGGCGGGGCTCCCGGGCAGGAGGCGAGATTGGAGGCGGAACTTGTGAGCCGGGGGGTGGGACTCGACGGCGAGGGTAAGGGGAGGACCCGAGTTGAGGGTCAGAGTGGGCGGGAACTGTGCCTACGCGGCGCGGGATAGGCCGGAGGAGAGAACTGAGGCGGGACTTTTACATGGTACGGCGTAGGATAGGCTGGATGAGGGATTGGGGCGGAGCTTCCATGGGGCGGGGCTTAAGATAAGCTGGAGACCAGGTCCGCCCCGGACTCGGCGGCGAGGGAAGTTCCCGGGACCAGGGTGAGTTCCCGATGGCGCGGCGGGGCCCGGCAGTGTAAGGGGCGAAGCTTGTGCATTGCGGGCGGCCCTCGTGTGAGGCGCTGACGGGGTTCGTTGGCTGCAGGACTCCTGTCGGCGAATTTTTGTCTCCAAACAACTGCGGACACTGGTGATATTTCCTCACTTCCCAGTTGGAGGACGACTCGCTTCCTCCCAGTTTGTAATTGTGAGTTCTCCAGGCCCTGTCATCAGAGAGCTCCCTCTCCTCCCTCTGACTCGGTCCCCACATCGTCCCTTCTCCGGGGTTCCGTCACCAGAGGGCCCTCCTTCTCTCCTCCGCCCCTCCTGACTGGGTCCCCCGTGTCGTCCCTTCTCCAGGGTCCTATCATCAGAGGGTCCCCTCCCCTCCTCCCTCTGACTGGATCCCTGTGCTGTCTCTTCTTCCCACTTCGCCTGTGCAACTGAGTGTTCCTTCTACTTCAGGGAAGTGAGTTGAAAACTGCAGTTCTGGAGTCACTTGTGACCAAACACACAAGTGTCTTTTTATCCCGGACACAGATGGAATTCTCAGAGAAGAGGACAGTTTTTAATCTTACAGATCTTGGGAATTTTTAAGGATCTCTTTGTGTTTAGACTTGAAACTGCCTTAGGATCTTGAGACATAGTGGATAGGTGCAAAACATGATGCAAATAGACTCTTCTTAGCTCCTTCATACTTCAGTCTAATTTTAATTTAGGAAACATTTATTTTGGGTCCACTAATGGTGTATTAATCAGCTTGGGCTGATGGAACGAAATACCAGAGACTGGGTGGCTAAAACAGCAGTCATTTATTTCTCACAGTTTTGGAAGCTGTCAGTCCAAGATCAGGAGGACAGCAGGGCTGATTCCTCCTGAGGCCGTCATCCTTGGCTTGTAGATGCCACCTTCTCTCTGTGTCCTCACGTGGTTGTCTCTCTGAATGTGTCTGTGTCCTGATCTCTTCTCATAAGGACATCTGTCATTTGGCTCAGGGACCACCCCTAGGGCCTTATCACTTAATCACCTCTTAAAAAACCCTTCTCTCCAAATAGTCACCTCTGAGGTCCTGGGGACTAGGGCTTCAACACATGAATTTGAGGGGACACGATTCAGCGCATAACAGCGCCAGGCTCTGTGTTAGTCTTGGGGATGGTTTTGAGTAGCAACCACAGGGTCCCTGCCCTCTGCTGGAAGCGGTGTCATGAAAGGGAATCACTGTGGTCTGTGGAGACAGACCACAGAGAGCTTCCCTGCCCAGGGCAGGGGCACCCCAGGAAATCATCTGGGAACGAACTCGTGCGAAGCATTTGCCAAGTGGTGTGATCTGACCTTGGACACTTGGACATTATGAAAGGAACACATTGAGGAAGGAACACATTTTCTATTTTCCCACAACAAGTACGGCAAAACCGCCTCTCCAGCAAATGCACAGAGGACAAGGCTGGCAGGAAAGAGTCATTAGAACATTTCATCACAGTTGCCAGAAGTATCCTACATTTTTGAGCAAGTGTCATCTCAGCTGTTCCAAAGATTAGTAACATGGTTATATTACTTTCAGTCATTTTTAAATTGGGGCATAATTTATTTACAGTGAAATAGTATATATTTATATCTGGCGATATGTACAGATCATAAGTATATAGTTCATATGACGATCACACATACCTGGGGACCTCACCTGTCTCTTCCCACCCCTGGCAGAAGTGACCGTGGCTCTGCTTCCTGTCCCTGCAGGGTAGGGTTGCCTGTTCTAGAACCTCATGTGCTTGGACTCATTCCCCACGTGTGCTTTTGCGTTTGGCTTCTTCCCTTGGCATGCTGACTTTGAGATCCATCCATCTTCCTGTACCCACTGGCAGTCATTCCCTTTTTGTTGCAGAATGCGTTCTGTTATGTAGATGACCATAGTTTGTTGATCCACTGCCTTGCTGATGGACACCTGGGCTGGTGCCAGGCATGGCTGGGGTGAATGTGGCTGCTCTGAACATTCCTGTATAAGGCCTCTTCTGGTCATACGTGCTCATTTATTGTGAGTCAGTACCTGGTGGCAGGGTGAGTGGTAGGGTAGATGTCTGTGGAACTTCTAAAGAAATTTGTGCTTTCCCAAGTGTTAGGAAAAGATATGTCCTATTAAACAACATTATTGTCATCATTTTCCTCTAATTTGGCCCTTCGGTCTCTCTCTGGAGAGTGGCTACAGATCTAGCCCTGCCCTTTTGGGGCTCAGGGGAGGTGGTTGTAGTGTTTACAGTGTGCTTTTCATGGGACACTCCTTTATCCTGGCCAACAGTGGCTCTCTCACTTGCTATACTGGCAGGCATCCTTGTGTATCCCAACCATCATAGCCACTGTCTAGGAGAGTATGACCAGAAAGAGGATTAGTCTGAGTGTGTTGGTCAGGTGAGACACCAAGGTGGCAGCATGACAACACGGGAAGTAACGGAGGTGGTGTATGATGTGTAGTTGCAGGGAGATGTGGGCCACATGCCTCACAAGTCCAGTGGGTAGGGGAAGCCTAAGCTCACGGAAAACCCAAGTTTCCACCCATGGAAAGGAAGGAAAACAGTGGCTCCCACACAGTACTGATTTGAAACCTTTCGTAGCTCTAAGTGGCAGGTTAAACAAGCAAAACCAGACTTGTAGCTCCTTATACAGAAGGAAGTTATTTCTCTTTCTTTTGAAAAATGTCCACTGTGGTTGGTTGTCAAAGCATGCGTCTCTCTGCAGCTGGCAAATTGCTCAAGACAGTCTTGTAAGGAGGCATGTGTCCTCCAGGAGGCCATCACCCCCCTTACCTCTGCTCAGGGCTCTTTTTTTTGGGTCCCTCTTGCTATATTATAGAAAGAAACAAAGGCCACTTTCTGCTTGTGCTTCCCACCTCCACCCCAAAGTAGCTGTTCTGCTGAGGGACTTGCCCAAGGAAGGAAGATCCTATGGCCTGGGGGAAGGAGCAAGCAGTTGCATAAATGTGTTTGCTGTTTCAAGGGTCACTGAGGTCCTGAAGGCCAGTCTTGGCAATGTCTGGAAAAGTTTGCTAGCATGTCTGGAGTCACAGGAATCTCAGAATTGAGCCATGCCCCTGGAGCCCCGCCATGGTAGCTTCTTGCCATGTGAGCTGCCAGCATGGAGCCTGGGGAGTTTCCTGGGCCAGTGGGGGCCACTGGGAAGCAAGTGAGCTGGCCCTTCTGGGTGAGATCAGCTGGCATATCAGTGCTAAAAAGTCTGGATCTGACCCTAGCAGACTCTGGTCTCTCTACGGAATTCCTTCCTGCTCTGAAATTTTCCTAAATTAACTCCAAACTCTGGAACGTAAGGAAGCTACTTAACCTTCAGGTGAGCACTGACCACCATGAGCTCTGTACAGCTTTGGCCAGTTAGGATGTGGCTCATTCAATCAAATGAAGTCTAGAGGGATGATCACCAAGTGCCTCCTACTGAAATGAAGGAGGTTACTGGTGGGGTTTACTGTCTCCAGAGGACACCCACAGTCAGTTCTAGTTCTAGGTCAGGGTCAGCCCAGGCAGGCCCTGCCCAAGTGACAGCTCTAGAGTGTAGCTTGCTTATATGTTTAGTTTTGAAAAACATATTTAATGCACGTGCACGTTCTCTCTCTCTCTCTCTCTCTCTCTCTCTCTCTCTCTCTCTCTCTCTCTCTCTCAATAGAGTCTAGCTCTGTTGCCTAGGCTGGAGTCTAGTGGCACAACCATGGCTAACTAATAGCCGCAACTTTCTGGGCTCAAGCAGTCCTCCTGACTCAGCTCCTGAGTAGCTGGGACTACAGGTGTGTACTACCATGCCCAGATAATTTTTAAAAATTATTTTTTAGAGATGCTGTTTTGCTGTGTTTCCCAGGCTGGTCTCAAACTCCTGGGCTCAAGTGATCCTCTCATTTCAGCCTCCCAAAGTGTTGGGATTACAGGCGTATGCTACCTTACTTCCACACCCCACTTGGTCTCTCTTACATGGGCTTATTCCACTTTGTTTTCTGAGCAAACACACAGGTTGAGTTTGTGATACCAAAAATGTGGGCAGCTCTTAAAAAGCTGCATTCTCCAGACTCTTGTCAAAGTGAATTGTCACCTTTTAGCATTTAAAGGCAATAGGACAAAGTCAAACCAACGTGTAAAGACCACTCCCTTTCAGTGGCTACTGGATTTGTTTATTATGATATTGCTCCAGCTGGACACACAAACATGTGACACAAACGTGTCATAGAAGGTCTCTGCTCTGGGCACTTTGGCTCATATTAAATAGAATTTTTAAAAATGTACACAAGGTGGGCTTTCTGGTGTTTAAAATCATTGTGGAAATCAACAGGTTGAGCTGAAGGCTAAAATAGAAATATAAAAGTACAGAAAATAGATTTTGTATCTTTTGTTGACGGTGTTGGTTGTGACAGCCGAGGAACATGATTGTGCTGTTAACGCGGTCAGGATGCTGTGGTGCCTGCTGGGTTGACTTGGCCCACATCTAAAACAGCTGGATCATTGACTCTCTTGATTTGCCAACACCAACCCATTTCACTGAAAGGGCAGAAAAGGTTGCTACCACTTACTCGGGGGTGAGGGTTCAGGGAGTGCAGTTCTCTTTAGTGTCTCATCTTTTAATGTAATTCATCTGGTAAGAGGGGCTGTTTTTTCTCCAGATGGCAGCCATTCTAATCTTTAAGTTCTGAAGGTAATGCGTGTTGGGGGAATTAACCTGCAAGCAGCAGAAAACAGGCGTCTCTTCCTCCTCCCTCCTCAATCCTGCCTCTTGGACGTGGCCACCCTAGTTACATGCGGTACCTGTCCTGGCAGGCCCTTGCTCTATAGGTGCAAACATCCCTGTGCTGTGAGAGTGACCGTATGTCGCAGAGGCGTGATGCGTCCCATCTGCCGTCTGGATCCTAAGAAGGAACTGTTCCTTTCCACGCCTGCACCCCACCCAGAAGCAGCAGCACCGACTTGCCCTGAGCCCCGCTCCTGCTCACTGTCTGATATGTTCACTTGGCAACCACATTTAGCTGACTTTCTTATCGCTCACCTAGTCCTGTGCTGGAACTTGGGCTCCTTGGAGCATCCAGGGTGCAGGGAGAGGTGGCCCGCGGCGAAGGGCACTCACCTGCAACTCCCACATGGTTCTCCACAAAGCGAACGTAGCTCTGGGCTTGCGGGGGCAGGTCCTCCCACCTCCTGGCACCTGTGGTATCTGCTTTCCAGCCAGGCAGTGTCTCGTACTCAACCTCGACCTTCTGAAGTATCTCCTGGTTAGCTGGATAACCACATGGGGATGAGCGGGGCTCCACAGACTTCCGAGTGCCAGGGTAGTAGCCATTTGGGGACACAGTGACCTCCACCCCCAGGGCCTGCCTGCCCAGGGACTCAGCATGGAGGAAGGCGTTGAGGGTGGGCAAGTGCCCTGTTTGGTTTCTCAGCAATGGGTGGTGAGCAGGGGATGGCAGTGGGGCTTGGACTCTGGCTGGGCCCCTTCCAGACCAGAGGAACACAACACATACTTGCTGACTGCTCTGCTAGACTCCATGGTGATGTCCACTGAGGAACTCCAAGGCCCCACGTAGAAATTCTAAGAAGCTAGAATCCTGAAGCACTAAGGAATCTTTAAGATCTATGTCCCCCACCGGAGAGCATCAGCTCCCCAAGGGTAGAGATCCCACTCCATGCTGGACTCTGTGGCTCATGGCAGAAGCCCATTGCTCTTTACTGACAGAAGACTCTGGCACAAGGGTTCTTGCTGCAAGGGAGTCAAAGCCTTGAAGCTGGGCTTCAGGTGTGTGCCTCGGACCCATAAGTGTGCATGCTGTCCCAGGGGTGCTTTGTGTTTGCTGCCTCTGGGGCTCTAGCCTACCACGAAGACCTTGCAGGCTTCAGAAGTGTGGTTCTCAAGGGTCAGGGGTCAGCAGGACTAGGGGACACTGCCTGCAAGGACGCACATGGCTCCTGTGGTCATGTGGCCCTTTGGGGTCTACAAAAGTCTGCTCAGGGGAGACCAGCAAGGGGCAGCTCACTTGGGGCCACTGGGGAGGAAGCTGTTTGGGGGGATGGGGTCAGAATGTGACCCTGGTCTGAGGTCAAGGGTCATGTCCAGAGGCACATGTAACTGTGAAGTCTGGGGGATATAGCTACTTCTTCGTGTATTCCAAAAGAAGGGATGGAGGCCAGGCATGGTGGCTCACACCTGTAATCCCAGCACTTTGGGAGGCCAAGGCAGGAGAATCACTTGAGCCCAGGAGTTTGAGACCAGCCTGGGCAACATAGAGAAACTTATCTCTACAAAAAATTTAAAAAATTAGTTGGGCATGGTTGTGCACACCTGTAGTCCCAGCTACTGGGGAGGCTGAGGCGAAAGTATCGCTTGAGCCCAGGAGATCAAGACTGTAGTGAGCCAAGATTGTGCCACTGCACTCCAGGCTGTTTAAAAAAAAAAAAAAGGGGGCATTTGGGAACAGAAACCCTGGTTAGAAACCCAGCTCCGAAAGGCATGTTTTCCAGATAGTCATCCTTTAGATCTGCAAAGAGCTTTAAATTTTCAGAGTTGTTCACATCCACTAACTCGCAGGGCACCAGAACTCCCTGGAGGTGGGCCTCTCCCTAAGGCAGCTGAAGATCCCTAGATCCCAGGAGAGGGGCTGAGTCAGCTCTGGGTCACACCTGAAGCTTGTCCCTCTGAGCCATTCCCAAACCACCAGAAGGCGCTGCGGAGACTAGTCTTGGGAGACCAGCGGCTCACCCTTCCCCTATTGGATGTGGGAACCTCTTTCCTCATCTCTGAGGAATCACGGGTCCTGTCTATCCAATGCCCATGAAATGGCCCACTGGGCAGAAAACTACTGTCTTGTTTCATGTACCTGGGAAATAGGGGATCCTTTTTCCATTCAGCTTATACGAGACACCAACTTTAATCTCGTTCATCACATCCAGGATGTCCAGCTTTGTCAGGGCCAGCCTATCAAACCAAGAGACCAGACGACCGGGATGTTAGCAATGCTGGACTAAAGGACAGCCTGTCCAAATCCAAGAGACCAGATGACCAGGGCGGTCAGCAATGCTGGGAGTTGTTTGCTTTTCACCCTTTTGTTTCTCCTCTGTTATTTACGGTGAGTAAAAAAGAAAGATTGTGTGACCCCAGAAAAATGCCATAGGGGAGCAGGTGTGAACGCAGGAACTTCTGCCTCCAGGCCTTGCACCTGTCTCTGTCCCTTCAAGTTCTCCTACCTGGAGCATTATCAAGACCCACTACTCCCAAAGCTCCCATTTTCTCCCTCTCTGGTCCTCAGACATGGTGCCTGCTGCCTACCCATGGCTCTGACCACATTCACCATATGGCATGGCTGAGTTTAGGATGTAGTGCTGCCCTGCAGCCAGCCCATGAGCAGGGCACCCACATCTGAATCTCCTTCCTGTACCGTCTGCCTGCCTTCACAGAGGATGCCGATGCCAGCTACAGCAGCACCTTTCCTGGTCTGTCCTGGGCACCGGGCCTCATGCCAGAGGTTCTAGCTGAGCGTTTCTTTCCTTTTCTCCTTCCTGTTTTTCCTGCCTCCGTGGGCAAGGCCTGAAGGGCTTCCAGATGCAGAAGGCTTCTGGGATGGTCTCCCTACCTGAGTGGTGCTGGCCATGTATGGGGTGCTGTCTCTCCCCTACCCCAGTCCTGGCACTCCATGAGGTGGGCGCCGTGAGTCCTCCTTGGCACACGGGGAAATAGGGTCAGAGAGCTCAGGCACCATATCCTCTTCCACTCAGTTCCTCTGCTTCCATCGACCATTGGCTCCATACCCACAGGAGAACTCTGGTTAATTCTTGAGGAATTTTGGTCAAGGCTCTCAACTTTTGTGAAAAATGCGCAACTCACAGCCCTGGCCCATCCAACCGAGCCAGAGAGGAAGCTGCAAACCCACCCATCCCATAAAGCTGCTTTCTTATT
Source organism: Tarsius wallacei (assembly GCA_963574415.1). Lineage (NCBI taxonomy): Eukaryota > Metazoa > Chordata > Mammalia > Primates > Tarsiidae > Tarsius > Tarsius wallacei. The sequence continues at coordinate 13,154 of CAUYQG010289615.1, forward strand.
CCCTGGGAGGCACCTGGGTCAGTCTGCAGGAAGTCCCTGTGGGCCCCCCACTTCTCGCTGTCCATGAGAAAGTCACATTGGCGATTCAGCTGGCAGGAGGG
>CAUYQG010289617.1:0-11711 GCA_963574415.1 Tarsius wallacei
AGCTACTTGGAAGGCTGAGGCAGAAGGATCGCCGGAGCCCAGCAGGTCGAGGCTGCGGTGGCCGGGAGCGGCCACTGCACTCCAGTCTGGGCGACAGAGTGAGACTCCAACTCAAAAAATAAATAAATAAATAAAAATAAATAAATAAATAAATAAAAATAAAAATAAATATTTTAAATGTTTTTCTGAAGATGGAGACTTGAATCTACCTTTGAGAATAGACTGCCTCTTTGGAGAGACTAGGGTGGGATAAGGGTGCAATAACGCTTTACTAGTAGTTTAGGTTAGAGAAAAGTAGACTCTATTGTGAAACAGAGTCCATAAACAAAGGAGTAAAATTTCTTCTAAAAATAATGTAAAAGTTATTATATTGTTTTATTGGATGATGTTGTGTTCCAACATTGTGTATATTCTTAAGAAAGCTGTCTTGTCAAAAGGATTGGCAGTTGTGGGAAAATGCGGGGGTGGGGGGTTGTGGCGAGGGGTGGGAAGGCAAGATTGGCAGTAGTGGGAATCTGCCTGGGGAAGGGCAGGGCACACCTCATCAACAAGGGTACCTGCATAATGAACTTCTGCATACCTAACCCTGAATTATACCCCACATCTTTAAAATAAAAAATTAAAAGTTAAAAAAAAAGAAAAAAAACTGTCTTGTCCATGTTTCTTAGGAGAGTTGAGACCTCACTTCGTGGAGAGAAGGCATACTCAGGGTCAGACCGTGATGAGAAGGAGCTGGCAACTTCAACAGAACTGTAGGTTAGAGCTTAAAGAGGTAGCAGGCTGAAAGGAGACTTTTTGAGAGCTAAGGGCATATGAACTCTGGGACCAGCTATTTTGTGTATTGGTTTAACTGTTTTACTATTCATATCTGATGACCCAACAAACACACACACATTCTATTCTTATTTGTTTAGGGGTGGTATTGAAATTCTCCCTGTGGCCTGTGTCATATTGGGTGCGTGTATGTGTGTGTGGATGAAGTTTTATGTACCTCTTTCAGTTTGAAGAAAGTTGATGCAAGATTATGAAGATGTAACAGGACCCAAGGCTAGCTGCTCATCACCCAAAAGCCAAACTCGAGAGTCAAGAGTTTGTGGAAGAAAAAATAGGTTTTATTCAAAAGTTGGAAACTTGAAGAGATTGCAGATTAAAGTCGCCAAGACCACCTTGAAGTTTCAAGTGAATTAGAAGGATTTTTTTTAATTAAAAAAACTTGGTATGGGAGACATGTGCGAGCAGCACAAGGTGCAAATCTGCATGTTTTGTTCTGATGGCTTATCTTAGGTGATGGTCATCCCTGGGATCTGGTTGGTATAATCTCAGCTGCAGTTCAATTATGGATTAGCCATCTCATGCCCTCCCCACCCCCGCCCCACCCCCCGCCATAAGTAGGAAAGTCTTGCAATTAGGACTCCATTCCTGGTCTTTTTAAAGATTAACTTCTAGAATTCTTAAGTAAGCATATAATCAGATATGTAGGCATTACAGAGAATGGGGGAGGAAGGTACAAGAAGAAGAAAGAGAAAACATAAAAAAAAAGAGTGGGTGATAAAAATATGTTGCAAAGAAGGATTTTCAGTGAGGAGTATTTAAGAAAAGCTAAATTTTATTCTGATGCTAGAGAGAGAGCATTTGGTACAGGTTGAAATTTCTAGAGTCTAGCAAGAATCCCTAACTACTGAAGTTTAGATTTGAAAGAAATATCCGATTCTCCAAAAGCTTAGTGAAGATTTATAAATGAAAAAAACTAAGGTTTAGAGGTTTAGTAGCTAATAAGTGGCACAGAAGTAATATCTTTCAAATCTTAATCAAATCTTAATTTTGCTTCAGATTATGATGAACTAGCTTATAGCAAGAACAATCATTTCATCAAGAAAAAATTTGATCATCTGGATTAAGAAAAAAAAAATCTATTTGAAGCCATCTGAGAGTTATCAAGAAGGCTAGGACATTTGAATTGTCAATATTTTATTTAGAAGAGGTACTGATAAGAGTGAACTTAATCTTCTGTGTCACATTTCTGCTCAAGTCACTTGATAGTTCATTAGAGGGGTGGACAAAAAGGCTGAGAAGCCAAACTTAAGCTAGTGCAAAAAGGCAAAAAGTAGAGATTTTGGCAATCTTTGGAGTTGGAACCCCCAGTGATATTTAGCTGTACTGAAGTGGCTAGAATTGAGAGCCCAAGATCCTCGAATATTAAGGCTTTCAACAGAGCTAGAGTAATTAGAGTAGTGTAGGTATTGGTGCAATAGCAGATAAAATGACCAATGGAAAAAATGAATCCAGAAAGAGATTCACATGTATGAATATTTAATTCACGACAAAAGTGTCACTGCAGAGTAGTTGAGAAAGAATGATTTTTCAGTAAATGATATGATAGTTGACGATTCCTAGAAAAAAACATCAGAACTTGTCTCCTTACATTACACTATGCATAAAAGTAAATTTAGATGTACTCTAGATTTAAGTGCAAAATGTAAAACACTACTTCTAGAATGCAAAATAGATTAATACATTCATGACTTTAGAAGGAAGTAGCAATTTTTTAAACAGATTGCAATATGCATTAATGTAAAGTAAGAAAATAAAAAATAGACTGCATTATAATTAAGAACTAAAAAAATACTAGTAAATTAGTAAAAAGGCAAACCCCAGATCACAAAACAATTTTCAATGTATACAAAAAATATAAATTATATGTAATACAGTAAAAATTATGCAATAGAAAGTTCAGCAAGTTTGAATACCTCACACAAAGGACTATTTAAAATATACAAAATATACAAAAGGTAAAAGCACTCAACTTATTAGTTATCACAGAAATGCAAAGTAAATTCATGCAGACATATCACAGACATAACAGAATGACTAAAATTAAGGCAGGAAGTTCAAGTGTGGCTGAACACGTGATGTGGGCAACTAGACCTCTCATATACCACTAAGGGTGTAGAAATTGACTACATTCTGCAAAAGTGTATGGCAGTGTCTATTAAAGCTGAACATGAGCAGGCCTAATATATCAGAAAATCTACTAAGTATGTACTTGACAGAAATGTGAGTATATTTATACCTAAACGTATAACCAATAATGTTCATAACATCATTTTTTGCCATAGCCAGAAAAATTTAAACAATCCAAATGCTCACCACACTAGAATACATAAGTAAAACCATCATACATATGACAATATAGATAATTTAGCAATGAAAATGATCATTCATAATTTTTACTAACATAACTTTAAGCAAAAAAGAGTTAGATATCAATGAATACATACTCAATACAGACTTCAAATGGACAAGACTAATTGATGACTAAAGGCATGGCAGTGGTTGCCTTTGGGAAGGCAAAAATAGTGACTGGTAGGGTGTTTCTGGGATGCTGGCAGGGTCCTGTTGCTGACAAATGCTGGTTATACAGGTGTGCTCACTTTTTGATGATTCATCAATTGGCAATGCTCTGATTTTTCATTTTTATTATATTATACATGAGTAAATAAGTTTGCTAAAAAATAAAAGAGCACTCAATATGGTGAGTGCGCTAAAGTCTTCAACAAATGAGGCAGTCAATACATTCTTATCAAATGAAAACTTGCACAAGAAACCTGGAAACACAAAAATGTGGGGTAAACTCTGTAGGAAGGTGCTTGGGAGACACTAAGATAATGCCTTAGATCGGACTGTGGAGGTAAATAGGTATTTTCTAGGCACAAAGAGGAGACTTTGTAGACTAAAGAAACAGTAAGGGGGCAACCCCTTCAGGTCCCCTCCCACTGTGGGAGCTTTTCTGTCCTCTCAATAAATCCTGCTTTCTAAAAAGAAAAAAAGAAAGAAAGATAGAAAGAAAGAAACAAAGAGTAAAAAGAAAAAGTGGGAATTGAAAAACTCTCCCAGACTAAGAATTCTGGAAATTAGACTCTTCCCATCATAGCTGAATTAATTGTTAAAGTTTTGCCACTTGAAGCCCTTTTTTCCATTTTATCAATCTATGGAACAGCAGTGCAGTGAAAGATAATCTACTCTTCATGGGGCTGATTATCCATTGTCTCTCTCCTGCTGACCACATACTAGACATGTGGCAACTCATTATCACCAGAAGGAGGGCTCAGGAAAGGAAGGGGGGAAAGTCAAATTAGTTAATTAAGCAGTCTTGGCCAAAGGTTTGATAATGGAAGGTTGAAACTAATTGCTAAAATGAGTTTGTTGGATTTAATGAAACTTAGTGTTGACTTCTCCATGACTCTATGGAGAAATAAGAATTAGGCTTTAATTTGCTTTTTAATAGTGTCTCATCTGATACATGCTCTTGTATACTTAATTCAACAATTTAAAGTTTTAATGTATAAAAGACACTAAGAAAAATTGCATCCATTTAAGTTTAAGGGCCTTGATTCCCTGAACAAATGCAAAATATGAAAATAAAAACTACATTTAGAAGTTTAGTTTTTAACAACAAACTATATACTGTTACAAAAAATGCAATGGAAAAAAACATCATTGCAATTTTTAAAAAAAGCCAAATGCCACTAACTTTTATTTCAAATTATGGGATGTATACTAGTTTTTTGTTCGTTTGTTTGTTTTGTTTTTGGGTCATAGTCTCACTCTGTCACCCAGGCTGGAGTACAGTAGCATGCTTACCGCCACCGCAACCTCTACTTGTTAGGCTCAGGTGATTCTTCTGCTTCGGCCTTCCAAGTAGCTGGAATCACAGGCATGTGTCACTATGCCCAGCTAATTTTTTTATTTATTTTAGAGATGAGGTCTCATCATGTTGCTCAGGTTGATCTCAAAACCCTGAGCTCAGGCAATCTTCTCATCTCCACCTCCCAAAGTGCTCGGATTACAAGCATGAGCTACCACGCTATGTCAATATACACTAGTTTTAAACAATATATATATAATAAACAGTATCTTTGTTCTTTAGAATTGTCCGCTGGATCATTCAACTTTAATCAATGTCTTCTAGAATTAGAATTGTTAGATCCAAATAAGGTTCAAGATTACCCCAGAAAGCCATTTCAGCATTTGAAAGCAAAACCATTGACAAGTAACTTACTGATAATTGAAAATTCAGGTTTATTTAAATATATCTTCAGAAAACAGTCATATGATTAAGATCACACATTATTCATATCAACTTGATCCACTGACTCATCATCTATAAATTCATTTTTCACTGACCACTAGGGACTCTGGCATGTTGCAACTCACATATGAGTAAGAAAAACATGGAGAAATGGTTAAACAGCAATGATCTGCAAGGTGTTAGTGGGAAATATTTACAACAGCAATTCACAATGAAGGAATAACAGGAAGGACAAAAGGGCTTATACTGAGCAAGAAGAAAGTAACCACGGAGAAAATAGCATGGGTTAGACAGAAGCCATCCATTTCTGAAATCTTAGAATACCCCCAAAAAGTTTGTAGAAAAACAACCATATCACTATTGACTCATTTGTAGACCATGCACAAAAATACATTGTATCTGTATGTATCCATGAAGTAAGAAATTATCATAGTATTAGGATGTTAATATACAGTTGATGGAAACTCTACTTTGAAATCAGAAGTTTGTTCAAATAATAACTTAGACTTGAATCCGGAGTATCATTCTATTGCTGAACTTTGGAATTACTGGGTTGCCTCAGTTTGGTACCAACAAGTTTCCAAGTGGTTTGTATAGCTGATTAAGGAATGACCCTGAAAAAAGTGAAATAATGAGATGCCTAATTAATTTTTTCAAAATGGATTTCGAAGTATGGGATATTGAGTTAATGAGTACTACCATTAGTTATGGGTTAATGAGCACTACCTTAATCTTGTCACAATTAGCACATATAAAATTATCTGATCAATGAGAATAATTATTACATGGATTTCTACCTTAGTAATAAGAATAGTGTGGAATTGAGAACAGAAGTTATTTACACTTCTTCCATAAATTATCCAAGGACTGTGTGTTTTCAAGACTGTTCTGCTATACAGAATCACAGAATGGAAAGGTATAGTAATAGTTAACCTGGTCTCAGGTGATCCACCCTAGCTCAGTTAGTCAAGATTTATTTTAAGGAATATTAAAGAACTGGCTTATAAGATTGTGAGGGCTGGCAAGTCCAAAATATGCAAAACACATTGACTGGCTAGAGATTCAAGGAATATAGTTGATATTGCAGTTCTAGTCCAAAAACTGTCTGGAGGAACAATTCTCTCTTTCTCAGGGTACCTCAGTTTTTTTTTTTTTTTTTCTTAGACTTTCAACTGATTGGATGAGGCTCCTCCACAATATAGAGGGGTAATTTGCTTTACTCAAAGTCTACTGATTTAAATGTTAATATCATCTAACATACTTTCACAGAGGCATTTAGACTGATATTTGACCCAATAACTGGGTACCGTGGCCTAGATAAGTTGACACATAAAATTAACCATCACAGTAGCATTCTGACTTCCCAATAAAAAGCATCTGATGTGATCAGTTTGTCATTCTCTAATATGGAGTTTTCAATGACGTGCTTCCTTCATGTATACTGTGTAATATTTACTCTTGATACTTGCACTGATCCCTAAGACCTTTGACTGTGAGCAAAGAATTAGGTGTGAGCCTACGAGATACCCATGAACAATGGTAAACTGTACAGAAAAAAACTACTAAAAGCTGCTTCCCTTAGAAATAGGTATAAGGCAGGCACTTAGAATTTCAGCATTTCCTCTCAGTCATGCCTCCAAAATGTGTGTCAATTTGCAATTCTATCAACAATAAATGCACACTGAATAGAAATTTAGAATGTCATTAATCCCTTTAAAATGTTCTCATTTTTCTAACAAATAAACAATAAAATGCCAAATTGTTTTCATTTTCATCTATTTGAATGCCAGTGTAGAAAAATTTCACCATGAATTTGTTTTTTCTCCCCTTGAGCAAAAATTTATTCATATTATTATCCACTCATCTGTTATAATGTTACAATATTCTTGATACACAAGAGTAAACTTTTTATATACTGAAGATATCAACTTATTTATGTTTTTATCATGTCAAATATAAATATTTCATGTTTAGATCTTTGTCTTTTATTTTAGTTTTATTTATTTGAATCACAGAAATATAAAATTGCACATTTTCAAATCTATCTTTTCTTTATTGCTTTCTTCTTTTGTTTCAAAATGTATATCTCTTTACATATTTAACAAATATTCTCTTTTATTTTTGGCTAATATGTGTGTGTGTGCACGTGTGTGTATATATGAAATAATTAACTTTCAAGACCACCACTTGCCTATTTTAGAGAACAGAATCTACTCCATGGATCTGACATTTTTTATTGTTTCATCAAATGATTCATTAAACAGTCATTTCTCATTACTATCCATCTGTGAGATTATTTTATTGATTAAAAAGTAACACATATGCATATGTATGCACAGAAATGTGCATTCACATATATGTGTGTGCACTTATATGTTTATTTATCTACCAACACAAATGCATTCAATGGGTTTTTAATGACATCATGGAGCCATCTTACCAGGCTTGGCTTACCAATTCCTCCCCCAGAGTTGATATTTGAGAAAAAGACTCTTGTGTAGTTAAACCAGATAAAAAAAGTCATGTATCTGTTTTCTGCAGCTGAATGCAGACCTAACAAATGCGTTTACTTCTATCCAGGACACATAATCTATACTACTGAGAATGGCAAATAAGTCATGCTTCTTGCTTCCAAACGATGATCAATTTTGTTTTTAGAAATGTCGTAAGAAGCCGGGCTCGGTGGCTCAGCCTGTAATCCCGCGCCTTGGGAGGCTGAGGTGAGTGGATTGCCTGAGCCCGCGGGTTCCAGACCCGCCTGGGCAACTTGGCGAGACCTCATCTCTACAGTAAATCAAAAAAATTAGCCAGGCGTGGTAGCGCGCTCCTGTAGTTCCAGCTACTTGGAAGGCTGAGGCGGAAGGATCGCCGGAGCCCAGCAGGTCGAGGCTGCGGTGGCCGGGAGCGGCCACTGTACTCCAGCCTGGGCGACAGAGTGAGACTCCAACTCAAAAAAAAAAAAAAAAAGAAATGTCGTAAGAGGCTAGGTGTGGTGGTGTGTGCCTTTGGTCCCAGCTACTTGGGAGACCAAGGTGGGAGGATTGCTTGAGCCCAGGAGGTCAAGGCTGAAGTGATCCATGTTCATGTTGGTGCACTAGTATGTGTATTTATCTATCTACAAGAAGGGACTCCCCCAAAAAACCTCAGAATTTATTTATGAAATTGTGTATTTATTTTTACATGTTTAAACTTCAGTCACTTTCAAAGTACACTTCGTTAAATGTAATACACCTACTGAGACTTTTTTCACTGCTCAAAGTAGTTTTTTAATTCATCAATTTTGATGCCTTTTAGTGCGTCTGCTGTTTTTTTTATTTTTTATTTTTGTCTCACATCTTTCACTTAAGCAAAATATTTCCCTTTGAGGGTTTCATTCAGAAAAACAAACAAACCAAAAAAGTCATTTGGGGTGAGATTGGGTAAATAGGGATGGTGGGGCACAGGGATCATGCCATATTTGGACAAAATCTGCTGAACACAGCGCAGAATGGCAGATTGCTTGCATAAATTACACATCATAAAATGGGCAAATGTGTTGATAGAATCACCAAAAAAATTCACTGAAGCCAAATGAAGCCTGTCACATTAATGCTAGCTGGTACACAGTACAATTACCTAGTGATGGAAGCCTGAACTACAAGGGTCCACTCTCCAAAAAATAATTCCAGTTTATTTGGGTCCCCCTTGTATGTATATATAGAAATGTTTATATCTACTAATCTATCTACCAAGAAAAAGAGAAGGAAAGAAATGTTTAGCTGTCTAGTAAATATTAATTTTCATGGGACAACACAAGTTTGGAAGAATGTCAATTTCTAAAGTTACACAATTTCTATTTTGTTCAAGGAAGCATATGCTTAGTTATAAAGAGCTATCTCCCCACACTTCCCTGCATTGGCCCTGGCCAATTAGATGTAAATAGAAGTTAGTGAATAGGACACCTGCATAGTAATTTAAAATAAGCTGTATTTAGCTGGCACTTTTCTTTAGCTGTTTATTCTTCTCCTTTTCTCTTTTGTCCAGTCCAGAATACAGATCTGATACTTGGAGGTAACAACAGCTACCTAGAGGAAATGAATAGAAAAGCCACATATTGGTGTTGGTAGAACAGAAAGTTGGAAGTGCCTGGGTTTTTAATGACACCATAGAGTCATCTTACCAGCCTTAGCTTGCCAACTCCTTCCCCAGGGTTAGCATTTGAGGAAAGAGACTCTTGTGTAGTTAAGCCAGATAAATCAGGTTTCTGTTTTCTGCAGCTGAATGCAGACCCAACAAATGTGTTATTTCTATCCAGGATATATAATCTAAATTACTATACTACTAAGAATAGCTAATAAGTTCATGCTTCTTGCTTCCAAAACAACGACCAGTTTTGTTTTTAGAAATGTCATAAGAGGCCAGGTGCGGTGGATTGTGCCTCTAATCCCAGCTACTTAGGAGGCTGAGGTAGGAGAATTGCTTCAGCCCAGGAGGTGGAGGCTGAGGTGAACCATAATCGTGCCCTTACATTCCAGTCTAAGCGGCCAGGTGAGACCTCAGATCAAGAAAAAAAGGCATAAGATAATGTAATGTTTATAGAGACTTTCTTAATTTTAAAGATAAAAGGAATTTAAATAAAACTATGCAAATTCAATCCTGACATAGAAAACACATTAATCTAAACCATGGGCCTACAGTCATAATTAAGCCATGGCCCTTGACACAGAGAGCTCACATTCTAGTAGGTAAGAAAAGTGTGTATGAATAATTATAATACTTTCTGATAAGTACAGTAAATAGAATATTTCCAAAGTTCAATACAAACTCTTCTCAAAATCTGGTTTCTTTATTTCCTGTTTCATTTAGGGAAGTGTCATTCACTCACCAAAGACTCAAATTTCAGAATCTTCCTTCTTCATGCTCACAGTGAATCAAATTTCTAAGTTTCCCTTAAATGTACACCATGTCTGCCTCCACTTGCAATGACAGTGTTTATATTCAGCAATCCTTTAAGAGTTATTGCACTAGCCTATTGACTGGTTTCTCTACCATTTGTCTTTTTTTTACTCCTTTTTATTTTTATACCTGCTACCAAGATCATATTTCTAAAAGTTCTTTGAATATATTACTTATCTGCTTCAAAATCTTTTACGTTTCCCAGCATCTATCAGATAATATCTAACTCTTTAATATGACTGATGTATTGGTGAAAGCTCTCCAGAGAAAAAGGACCAAGGGATAGATAGATATAGATACAGAAAGAGCTATATATATGGATGTAGGTAGAGGTATGGGTATAGGTATAGGTATAGAAGATATAGATATAAAGAGATTCATTATGAGGGATTAGTTTATACTTTACAGAGACTGAGAAGTCCCATAATCTGATGTCTCCAAGCCATAGGGCCAAGAAATCCAACAGTATACTTACAGTCCAAGACCAAAAGCCTGAGAACCAGGAAAGCCACAAGTGTAAATCCAAGTCTGAATGGGAAGGCCAGAGCACCAGGACCTCCAGTATCCAAGAGCAGATGAAGATGAATGTTTCGGCTCAGTAGAGAGAGTAAATTTGCCCTTCCTCTGCCTTTTTGTTCTCTTCAGGCCCTTACCAGATTGGATGATGTCCAGCCACACTGGGGAGGGTCATCAGTCTATGGCTTCAAAGGCTAATGTCTTCCAGGGACACCCTCATAGACACACCTGGAAATAACATTTTACCATCTATGTGGGCATCCCTTTGTTCTGTCAAGTTGACGCATAAAATAATCATCACATCCACGTTGGATAAGGCCTATCACCGAACCTAGGTACTTACAGCAAGGTGCCAGCCACCGTGGACAACTGGGAGCTCCCTGAAAGTGTCATGTCCTTTTAGGTCCCCTTCCTATGTTATGGAAAACCTCCTATTCCTTTCTCTCTCTCACTTTGTCTATCTGACTTCCCAATGGAAGCAAACTTGCCATTGGTCCAATGTGAAAGCTTTCCTTATCTTCCCTGGTGACGTTAGCTGCTCTACCTTCCTCTGGCTCACAAGATTTTCTCCCTTTTTTCCTTCCTTGTCCCTCTCTTATTCCCTCTCTCCCCCTTCTCTTCTCCCTCCTCCATTTCTCTTACTTCTCTCTTTTCTCCTTTTCTCTTTCTTTTTTTCTTTCTCTTTCTCTCTCTTTCTCTATCTTTCTCTCTCTTCTCTCCTCCTTTATCTCTTCAATTACACTTATGAATTATACTAGAATTATTTGTTAATATATTTGTGCTTCCAAAAAGTCCATGAAATCCTTGCAGCAGGAGACTGTGTTAAAATGGATCTTTTAAAAAAAATTCAATGAATAAGGAAATTCAATAATTGAATAACATAAGGAAATAATTGCATATATTTAATATTACTGTTAAAAGAAACCTCTTCAGTAATTCAGAGATAGTGTTATTACTAATAAAAATGATAACTAATATAATAATTTAATTACTATGTGACCAGCTTTCCGTTTGTGTAAATATTCAATATGTGTTTAGCTGTGCATACAATTTGAACAGTTTTTTTTTTTTTTTTTTTTTTTTTTTTTTTTTTTTTTTTTTTTTGGGTTTTAACAGAGGAGCCCCCAAAGGTGTGCCTTGGCCCCAACCCCCCCCCCCCCCCCAGACCAGC
>CAUYQG010289618.1:91-11675 GCA_963574415.1 Tarsius wallacei
AGTGGATTGCCTGAGCCCGCGGGTTCGAGACCCGCCTGGGCAGGCGAGAACTCATCTCTACAATAAATCAAAAAATCAGTCGGGCGCGGTAGCGCATGCCTGTAATTTCGGCTACTTGGAAGGCTGAGGCGGAAGGATCGCCGGAGCCCAGGAGGTCGAGGCTGCGGTGGCTGGGAGCGGCCACTGCACTCTAGTCTGGGTGACAGAGTAAGACTCCCACTCAAAAAAAAAAAATCAAAAAATTACCTGGGCATGGTTGTGTACACCTGTAGACCCAGCTACTTGGGAGGATAAGGTGGAAGGATTGCCTGAGCCCGGGAGGTCAGGGCTATGGTGAGCTGTGATTTTGCCACTGCACTCCAGCCTGGGCAACAGAGTGAGATCCTGACTCAAAAAGCAAAAACAACAACAATAATATGTTTTTCATGTTCTGAACCTTTATAAATAGCATCATACCATCTAATAAGCTTCAGCAACTGACTTTTTTCACTCGACAATCTGTTAAAACATAGAGCCTTAGTTTATTCATCATAACTGCAAAATACTGTTCCATTACATGAGTACTTCTTGATCCTCATTTCCAGTTATTTTTATTTTGAACAGTGCCCAGTCAACATTCTTTTACACATAATCTTGTGCAAATTTTTCTCTAGTGCAGTTTTTTCAAATTACAGTTTGTCAACGTCTTAGTCTGTTCTGGCTGCTGTAACAAAATATCATAGGTTAGGTATCTTACAAACAGAAATTTATTTATCATGTCTCTGGAGGCTGGAAAGTACAAGGTTAAAGTGCCAGCAGATTCGGTGTCTGGCAGGGGTCCATTTCCTGGTTCATAAACGGTGTCTGCTAGCTGTTCTCCACATGGTGAAGGCAGCAAAGCAGCTCTCTGGAGTTTCTTTCATAAAGGTGTTAATCTACCTCCATGACCTGATCACCTCCCAGAGGCCCCAGCTCCTCACAGTATCACAGTGATGATTAGGTTTCAACATACGAATTTTGAGGAGACACAAACATTCAGCCCATAGCATCACTGTTAGTGAGTTGAAGTAAACAAAGGTTGGGACCATAGACCAGGCACAGTGGCTCATGCCTATAATCCTAACTCTTGGGAAGGCCAAGGTGGAAGGATCACTTGAGCCCAGGAGTTTTGAGATCAGCCTGGGCAACACAATAAGACCCTGTCACTACTTGAAAAACAAATACACACACACACACACACACACACACACACACAGACTGAAACCTTTAATGAAATAGAATAGACGGGAATAGAAAAGAACAGAATGTATTCCATATGATATGGGTATGTATTATTTTGCAAAGTTCTTGTTCTACCTTTTTACATACTTACACCTACACACATATACGTGTGTGAGTATGTATATGTTTGTGTGTGTGTGTGTGTGTGTGTGCATGCTGGAGAGAGGGATAAAGAGGTGGAGAGAGAGATGTACTTGGTTGTAATGTGAAATGTTTTTCTCAATAAGAGGTTATGGTCAGAAAGTTTAAACTCCTTTAGGGTGCAGTACCTAGGAATAGCCAGGAAAGGCATTGCTAGATCATAGAACATACCCACATTCCACTGTACTAGATATTGCAAAATATTCTCCAAAATGCTTTTTCCAGCTTATATTAATCTTCACAGCAATGAGTGTGTTTCCATTGCTCCACATCCTTGCCTAGAGTAGAGTTTTCTCATGGGATGTTAAATATGTCACACACACAAAAGAATTGTAGTCTCACTCTGTAGTCTCAGTCTGTGGCACGGGCTGGAGTGCCGTGGCACACTCACAGCCACTCCAGCATTAACCTGCTGGGCTCCGGTGATCCTTCTGACTCAGCCTTCCAAGTAGCCAGAATTACAGGTGCACGCTACCATGCCTGGCTAATTTTTTATTTATTGTAGAGACAAGATCTTGCCAAGTTGCCTAGTCTGGTCTCGAGCCCACAGGCTCAGGCAATCTGCTCGCCTCGGCCTCCCAAAGTGCTGGGATTACAGGCTGAGCCACTGAGCCCGGCCTTCTAGTTTTTCTTTATACCTTCCACCTATGCTCGTAGCCTTAAGTAATATACTGTTTATATTAGTGTATTGTATCTATTCTTCTGTTGGCTGCTTCTCTTAGACAATAGTATGGTTTTGAGATTCACCCATGTTGTCGATGAATATAGCTATGGCTCACTCATTTTCACTGCTGTATAATATTCTACATTGTATGCTCCTGCTGATGGATTTTTCACTGTGTTACATTCTGTGCTACCATCTGCTGCCATAAACACTCTTCTGGAGACATTATCCATGTCTTCTGGATAAGGAACAAGTAGAAGGGTTTCTCTGGGCTATGATGTAGGAGTGGAATTGCTGGTCTGGAGGGAGTGCATATGTTCAACTTTGCAAAATACAGTCCAGTTGTTTTCACAGTGGTAGTACTACTTGACACCTTCTACCCACAGTTCCATATTCATTCCCTGTGTCATTTCAACAGAAAATAAAAATTGGGAAAGAAGGAGATGGCTCAAAATCAGATCCTAAGAAAAAAACAAAACTAGGTAGAACAGGAAGCAGAAAAGTAGAAACCTTAATCTTTGTTCGGTCACACATAAGTCATCCTTCCTTTTTTTTTATCATAAGTCTGTACATGGTACAATTCCAAATGTAAAAACGGGTATGTAGTGACTTGAGTGGTGGCCCCCCACCAAAAGATATGCCTACATCCAAATACCTGGAACCTGTGAATGTTATAGTATTTGGGGGAAAGGGTCTTTACAGATATAATTAAGCTAAAGATGTTGAGATTAAATCACCCTGGGTTACTTGGTTGGATCCTAAATCCAATGACAAGTGTCCTTATAAGAGAGGAGACACAGCAGAAATCAGCAACGTGACTAGAGGCAGACTGGAGTGACGCAAGCCAAGGAATGCCTGAAGCTTCCAGAACCCAAAGGAGGCAAGAAAGCATTCTGCCCTGGAGCCTTTGAAGGGAATGTGTTCCTACTGACTCCTTGATTTTGGACTTCCAGCCTCCAGCACTGTGAATAGAGTACGTTTCATGGTTTTATGCCACTAAGTTTGTGGTAATATATTGCAGCAGTCCTAGGAAACGAATGAGGGACACTAAGAGAAAGTTGGTCTCCCTGACACCTTTGGCCCATAGCCACCTGTTTCTTCTTCCCAGAAGTAACCAGTTGCCAGTTTCTTCTACGTCATCCTTCTAGAGATATTCTCACAGAGATCCTTAATAGTTGACAGGAACGTTGAAAATCGTTTTACAGATGAGGAGACCAAAGCTCAAAGAGAGGAAGAGACTCACCCAAGGACTCCCAAGCTAGCCAGCCGCGAAGATGAACAGCAATCCAGATTTTCTATTTCTTGTGCTCCTTTCATGTAAGAGAAGTATGTGGAAGCAGATTTTGATGTTAGACTAGAGACAGAGAAGAGCAAGGCATTGGGTGAATGAAGGAAGGAGGGATGCCATGAAGGAGAGATGGGGCAAAAAACTATTATGATTTTGCCTCAGGTTGACCTCAGTACAATGCAGTACCTGGCCAGACCATTGCCACACTCCACAGTTAGAAATCAATTCTTCCTTGCCATGCTCAGTGACTCATGCCCGTATTCCTAGCTACTCAGGAGGCTAAGGCAGGAAGATCACTAGGAGTTTGAGACCAGCTTGGGCAACGTAGTCAGACCCCATTTCTAAAAATAAAAAATTAAATTAGAATTTAAAAAGAAATTAATTCTTCTGCCCAGCTAGCTTTTATCAAGCATCAATTATATTCCAGGCACCAAACTATATATATATATATTTTTTTTTTATCGTAATTTTTTTTTTAATGAGTTGGAGTCTCACTCCATCGCCCAGGCTAGAGTGCAGTGGCACACTCAACGGCCACCCCAGCGTCAACCTGCCGGGCTCCGGCGATCCTTCCGCCTCAGCCTTCCAAGTAGCCAGAACTATAGAAACGTGCTCTCACACCCGGCTAATTTTTGACTTATTGTAGAGATGAGGTCTCTCCAAGTTGCCTGGGCAGGTCTTGAACCCACGGGCTCAGACAATCCACTTGCCTCGGCCTCCCAAAGTGCTGGGATTACAGGCTGAGCCACCAAGCCCAGCCTACCAAACTATATTAAGAGTTGTGAGCATGTAATGTCTGCCCTCAATGAGTGTATAATCCAGTGGGGAGGTCTGGCTAAAGTGGTAGGACAAGTGATAAAAAAACAAGGCTGTGTACTATGTCTTAAGAAAACACAGAGTAGAGTGCAGTCTCCTCTGCTTAGGAAGTTAGGGGAGGCCTTGAAGGGTGAGTGGGCATTTACCAGAAAGGGAAAGGCGTCCCAGGCAGAAGGATGGAACACACGTGGAACTGTGGAGGTCTACAAAAGTTATATTTGAGAAACCACGATGCTGTTAGGGACTCACCCACATCCCTCAGCCACCTGCTGTGCTAGTGTATCTCTTTGCCTGAAAGCTCTTCCACCAACTCCTAGAAAATGTTTTCACACTCATGGCAAACTAGAAATGCCTAGGAGTTAACTCCTCCTGGGAGCAGCCCTCAACCAAGACTCTCAGGAGTTGGAGTATAAATATGCCAGCTCCTTCAACGCTTAGGTGGGATGGTTCTGAGGCTGATGTTTCCAGCATTTCTTTGCAGAATTAAGCTCCTATTGTCCACTGTGGTAGTTGGACTACTTCCTTCCCTGTACCGTTTTCCCCTCTTTCCCCTCTGGCATTTCTGTCACCTCCAAATAAACTACTTGCATTCAAATCCTTATCTCAGGTTCAGCTTTTTGGGGAATCCAAGCAAAAACAAACCCTAAGTAGCTCTACATGGTAAGAACAATGAGTGCAGAGAAGGGGAGGCAGTGACCAGAGACATTGGGGCAGGGCCCTGTCTCAGTGGACTTCTAGGGCCATATAAAGCTTATGTTACCTTTTCCTCTAGGCAGTGGGACACTTATTGACAGTTCGAGCAGGGACAGGACATGGCCAGATTTGCATCACACAAAACTCCTTTAGTCACATACCCAACTATTAAATGGCTTCTGCTACTCTTAGAATGAAGTTCAAAATCCTGACCGTGCCTAAAAGGTACTGCATGCCCTGTCCCTGCCTGCTTCCTCATCCTCTGAGGAATGTTTCTTTGATTTGACCATGATGGGATTATCGTTGACCCTCACAGCACAGAAGCTGGATGAAGAGTGGCGGAGACGAGGCTATCGTTCCGGGTCGTTCACTCCCTCTTGCCATGTGGCCTGGCAGTGCGTGAGAGTAGATGGAGTATATTTCCCTGCTGGACTTCTGGCCCAAGGAACGTGAGCAAAAATAACTGTGAGTCTCAAGAGGCGTCGCATGTCTCCACTCACCCTCTTGCACCATGAGAGGAATGTGCCCCGGGAGCTTCCAGGATAAGGAGAAGAAGAAACACACGGAACAGACAAAAACCCAAACTAAAGCCTGGAATCCAGCCCAGTCATCCGGCAGCCTGAAGCACGTGTGAGGAAAAATAGATGCTTGTGGTTTAAAGCCACTGAATTTTGTACCATTACTGTAACAAAAGCTGATGACTACAGGAGTGAGTCAGAAGAGAAGCAGAAGAGAAGGGAGGAGTCTTCTTTCAAGAAGCTTGGCTGTGAGGAGAATGACAGGCTGGAAGATATGCCTCTCCTTCTCCTCCCTGTCATTGCTGTTCTGTTTTGGAGTCTAAGGTGCCCATGATATGAACCCCTTTCCCATATATGGAGAATTCCCCACTCTATGAAACTCTGCGGGAAGCAGAGCCCAACTCCTAGTATTATGGCTGGAAATGCCAACTACTCACTTTTCCAGGCTTCCTGTGAACTGAGTCATAGCACGTGCTGTAGGCTGTGCTCATTAGAGGTGCCCACCCTAGACTTCAGATCAGGAGGAGCTTTTGACGCCAAGAAGCGAAGCAAAAAAGAACCCGTTCTGTTGACAGGGCCAGTCATGGCAGCAACACCCAGTTTGGAGAATAGCTGTGGCAGCAGCCACATTCAGGATCTGGTGCTGGAAGGATTTGCAGTGTAACTGGAGTCAGATACTCATCAGTGGCTGCAGCAGTGCCTTCAGTGTTGCCTACCACACACTCTGTAAGGAAAACCTTGAGCGCAGCATCTGTGGCGTCAGTTCTTCACTTCAGGGCCTTATCTTTCATTCTGCCTCTGGGCTCACAATCCTGACTTGCTTTTGTCAATGGGATATTAGGAAACATTACAATAGCCAAGGCTCAGAAAGCACTTGTGTGATTGGGCTTGCTCTTACTGTCACCCTCTGCCATGGCCATCAGAACATGGCGAGGCCAGCCTGCTGGATGATGAGGGACATATGGAACGAGGCCAGAACTTCCTGAATTACCCCAGTTGAGGCCATCCAAGATCAGCCAACAGCCAGCTGAGCCTTCAGTATATGAATGAGCTCAGTCAAAACCAACAGAGCTGCCTGGCCAACCAACAGGTGACCCTAATGAGTT
Source organism: Tarsius wallacei (assembly GCA_963574415.1). Lineage (NCBI taxonomy): Eukaryota > Metazoa > Chordata > Mammalia > Primates > Tarsiidae > Tarsius > Tarsius wallacei. The sequence continues at coordinate 6,578 of CAUYQG010289618.1, forward strand.
CTGCTGAAAGCCGCCCTGCTCAGCCCAGCACGTCAGCTGAACCTCACAGACTTGTGAACTTCACAGATGTTCGTTGCCATATGCCACTGAGCTTTTATTCCTGTGACATGATTGTGGCAATAGCTGATATACATGATTCTCCAGCCTTCTCCACGAGTCTGTGAGCTAAGATTTTTCTGCTTTAATCAGCCAAGGGTTGGTATCTGTTGCTTGCTCTGACTAACACAGAGAAAGACTGGAGGGAAATTAGAGAGAAACACAGAGTCAGGGGAGAAATTGAGGTAGGAGAGACTTGAGCATGCTTGTAGGCAGAGGATTGGAGGAAGTTGTATTCATTAGGTATAAGTGTGGCTGCAAAATAACAGTGCTTTAAACATGAAGGAAGTTTATAGTTGTTCCCTTTCATGTGAAAACCTAAGTTGTTGGGACAGCTCTGCCCTGTGAAATTTTCAAGGACCTAGTCTCCTTCTCAGTGGCTCCATTGCATAAGGTCATGATGGTCTAAGATGGCTCCCACCACGTCCACATTTCAGCCCCTGGGATGAGGGACAGGGAGCTCACGACCTTTCTCCTTAATACCTTGTGATTACCTCTATCTCTTCCCCCTTGCAAACCCTTCTCAGGAATCAGTCACATGACCACGCTCAGCTGCAGGGTAGGCTGGAAAATGTAAACTTGACCATGTGTATGTCTAAACACTCTGTTTCAGTGGAAGAAGGAACAAACAGCAGTTGTCCCTGACATGTTACAGCAGCAGAAGAAAGGATAAATGGGACAAGATATGTATGGTAGCCCTTACTAGCCATCTCCTTTCTTCTTTGTCAAGGGGGCTTGTTTTTTGCAGGGGTGGGGAACTGTGTTCCCAATCTGGGCATAAATCATGATTTGTCTAGACCACTTACAGCAATCCCATTCAGCTGTGTCAGAAACTTGCTTTTTCCAGTTTCCCGGTAGCTATGTGACCAACTTCTGATCAACGAGCCATGAGGGGAAGACTACTGGGGGATTCTGGGGAAATGTTTTATTCCCTGTGAAAGAGACCAGTATGGATTTCTCCCTAACTCCTGGAGGAGAGCTCACTGGCACACTCCTGGCTGGGAAATAGGTGTACCTGTGGCAGTCACACCTGTGTCCCAATATATCTGTGGCAGTCAGCTTATGGCCACAAAAGAAAGGTCAAGAGAATTACAGATGCCGACCCAGAGCTCTGACACCTTTTGAGGATCCGAATGACAGTGAGCGATGAACCAAGAGGATGTAAGGGTATGACATTCATGAGGAAGACCCCACCTGGGAAGTTGGACTGCAGTCAGATCATGAGGACTTTGTGTGCTGCAGTGTGATTTGTTGTCCGAATTATCTTACTCTGAGTTGGGGCCGGTCTCCCTGCTTGTCGGCTGATTCACCACCAAAACAAGAAAAGCACTTTCTCTTCAGAGGTTTAAGAGGACTACCCATCTCCTCCCCCACTTGGAGAGTTAAACAAGTTTTGTTTTGGATAATCTAGGCTCTTGAAGACAAAGGTCTAAATTATGTGGATGAGTAGGGATGTTGATTTAAAAAACTGAGGGAGAAGAAAATCATTCCAAGCTTCCTACAGCAAGTGAGATTTCTCTTCCATTGGGGGAACGTTTCCCTACCACTGGAGGTGGCAGGTTCTGCCTGCCAAGGGACCTGTATTTAACTCCTCCCACCCTACCTGACCCCAGAGTGGCAGTGTCTAATGGGTTAGTTGCGTGGACTCTTGGTTGAGGACTGAGCTCTAAGCTGTAGCCTCCAGGGCTATGAGCACTGGGACCACAAAAGTTTGGACATCAAGTCACTCACAGTGACCACACTGGCCTGAAGTCTAGAACCCTTCCCTGAGAGTCCAAGATTGGGTGAACTCAGGAGATTCTGTATGACTCTAGCAAGAGACAGGGAAAGGGTGGGGAATAAATAATTGAGATCTGATTTCTCCCTAACTCCTTGAGGAAGCAGGCTGAGTCAGATTTTATATTCATTTTTGAAAATAAAGACAAGACAACAAAGCCACTTCTTGCATTAGCACATTCAATTATGGTGAACATTCACACTGTGGTATACAAAGCCAAGGGAAAGGAGTGAGAAGAGGTCATAAATTATCTCAGTAGCTTTTTTTGAAGTTGATGGATTTTTTTAAATTTAAAAATGTAGAAGGTATATCTTAAGAATTCAAACTCAAGCCAGACACAGTGGCTCATGCCTATAATCCCAGCACCTTGGGAGGTAGAGGTGAGAGGATTGACTGAGCCCAGGGGTTCAAGACCAGTCTGAGCAACTTGTTGAGACCTTGCCTCTACAATAAATCAAAAAATTAGCTGGGTGTGGTGTCACATACCTGTAGTCACAACTACTTGGAAGGCTGAAGTGGAAGGATTGCCTAAATCCAGCAGGTGAAGGCTTCAGTGGCCATAAGCATGCCACTGCAGTCCAGCCTGGGTGATAGTGAGACTCCAACTCAAAAAAAAAAAAAAAAAAAAAAGCCGGGCTCGGTGGCTCAGCCTGTAATCCCATGCCTTGGGAGGCTGAGGTGAGTGGATTGCCTGAGCCCGCGGGTTTGAGACCCGCCTGGGCAACTTGGTGAGACCTCATCTCTACAATAAATCAAAAAATTAGCCGGGTGTGGTAGCGTGCGCCTATAGTTCCAGCTACTTGGAAGGCTGAGGCGGAAGACTTGCCGGAGCCCAGCAGGCCAAGGCTGCGGTGACCTGAAGCGGCCACTGCACTCCAGTCTGGGCGACAGAGTGAGACTCCAACTCAAAAACAAAAAACAAAAAAACAAAAACAAACAAACAAAAAAAGTCAAGCTCAGCTGGGTGTGGTGGCTCACGCCTGTAATCCCAGCACTCTGGGAGATGGAGGCAAGAGGACTGCCTGAGTCCCAGGGTTCGAGACTATCCTGGGCAACTTGGCAAGACCTCATTACTACAATAAATCTAAAAATTAGCCAGGTGTGGTTACACCTGTGGTTCCAGCTATTTGGAGGTGGAAGGATCACCTGTGCCCAGCAGGTCACAGCTGTGGTGGCCATGAGCATGCCACTGCACTCCAGCCTGGATGACAGATTAAGGCTCTGACCCAAATAAATAAATAAATAAAAATAAAAGAATTCAGGCTCATATATATGCAAGCTATCTGTTTTCATTTCAAAAACCTGATTAAATTGGGCATGATATTGCCAGACTAGAAGGAAACTCAATCTCTGTTGTTGCCAGTGTTCCTCTGACTCCCAAAGATGCCTTGGAATCCAGATGTAGAAACTGGTGCAAGAAATGGTCAGCTTCCCATCTGCAGCATCGTCAGGGGGTGCTGACAGCCACCTGTGTCAGCACAAGAATAGGGCCCTTGCAGGCCACCGGCTCCTGCTGTGGCCTCACAGGAGTTGCAAGCATCCCAACTGCAGTTGGGGGAGGGAGTGTCATAGGACCCAGGTTCTGGTACACCCCACTCAAAGCCAAACTCTGGAGTTGAGAGATGAAAAACGGATTTATTCAAGAAGGTGGTTTCCTGAGGAGATGGCAGATGAACGTCTCAAAAACCATCTCGAATTTGGGGCTGGTCAGAAAGGGTTTTGAAAGGGAAAAAAATGACATGGAAAACATGCAGGAGTGTGGTAAGGAGTGGGGTCTACACATCCTTGTTCTGATGGCTAGCTTGAGTAATTGTTCGGGGATCTGACTGGCATCATTTTGGCTGCAGCCAAGTAGTGAATCAATTTCAGTGACTGCCATGGGGTGGGAGGGCTCTCCAATCAAGGCTCAGACCTAGTTTCTTCTAAGGTAGCATCTCGGCCCGGTGGGCGTTAGCCTCACTGTAGCCAGGTTGTAGTTTAGCTGTCTCAAGGCTCTCCCTAAATGGGCAGAATTCTGTAGCTGGGTCTTCAAGTCTGGCTTGTTTTAAAATTAGCCCCTGGGAGCTGGGTGTGGTGACTCATACCCATAATTCTAGTATTTTGGGAGGCTGAGGCAGGAGGATTGCTTGAGCTCAGGAGTTTAAGACCAGCCTGGGAAACATAGCGAGACCTCGTCACTACAAAAAATTAAAAATTAGCCAGGTGTGGTGATGCCTGCCTATTGTCCCAGCTACTCGGGAGGCTGAGGAGGGAAGAGTGCTTGAACCCAGGAGTTGAAAGCTGCAGTATGCTATGATTGCACCTGTGAATAGCCACTGCCCTTCAGCCTGGCCAACATAGTGAGCCTCTGACTAAAAAAAAAAAAAGAAAAAGAAAAAGGAAATTAGCCAAATTCGCCCCTGGGATTTCTAAGGAAGTATATCGTTAGATAAGCATTACAGTGCAAAGGAGTGCCAAGAGGGAGGAAGTAAGCAAAAACATGTTTAAAGTACAATTTTAAAACTAGAGCTAGAGAAGAGTATTTAGCATACTTTTAAATTATTATTTATTTTTAGTTATTTTTGTAGAGACGAGGTCTTGCCACATTGTCCAAGCTGGTCTCAAACTCCTGGGCTCGAGCAATCCTCCCACCCCAGCCTCCCAAAGTGCTGGGATTACAGGTGTGAGCCACTGTGCCTGGGTCTGGAATACATTTTAAGGCTAAAATTATCGGTTACAGGAAGGGTCCCTAGGACGTGGGGACCAGCCCTCTGCCCAGGTACAATAGTGAGATGTCCATTTTTAGTTCCCACTCCCTCCTTGGAACTCTGCCACTAAGACATGCAAAGTCTCCACTTACCACCACCTAGACAGCCACCTCTTTTTTTTCTTCCCTGACAAAGACTAGTATCTCTATTGTATATAAAACTCATACACATTGAAAAAACTCACTAACCGGGCTCAGTGGCTCAGCCTGTAATCCCAGCACTTTGGGAGGCTGAGGTGAGTGGATTGCCTGAGCCCGCGGGTTCGAGACCCGCCTGGGCAACTTGATGAGACCTCATCTCTACAATAAATCAAAAAAATCAGCCAGACGTGGTAGCACGCGCCTGTAATTCCGGCTACTCGGAAGGCTGAGGTGGAAGGATCACCGGAGCCCAGCAGGTCGAGGCTGCAGTGGCTGGGAGCGGCCACTGCACTCCAGTCTGGGCGACTGAGTGAGATTCCAACTCAAAAAAAAAAAAA
>CAUYQG010289623.1:0-17510 GCA_963574415.1 Tarsius wallacei
AACTGCACACATATGTTTGTTGCAGCTCTAGTCACAATAGCAAAAACATGGAACCAACCATGTTTTCCATTGAAGCTGGACTGGATTAAAAAAATGTGGGACATATACACAATGGAATATTATGCCATAAAGAAGGACAAATATACGTGTGCAGGTATCTTTTTTGTAGAATAATTTAAGTTCCTTTGGGTGTATTCCCAATAGGGGAATTTCTGGGTCATATGGAAGGTCAATTTCTAGTTCTTTCAGAAATCGCCACACTGTCTTCCAAAGAGGTTGTACTAGTTTGCATTCCCACCAACAGTTTAGAAGCATTCCTTTTTCTCCACATCCTCGTCAGTACCTGTTGTTTGTTTCATTAATAATGGCCATTCTTACTGGGGTTAGGTGGTATCTCAATATGGTTTTGATTTGCATTTCTCTGATAATGAGTGAGGCTGAGCACTTTTTCATATGTCTACTGGCTGCCCGTTCATCTTCTTTTGAGAAGTGTCTATTCATGTCTTTTGTCCACTTTTTAAAGGGGTCATTTGTTTTTTTTCCTTTCGGCACGTTTGAGTTCCTTGTAGATCTTAGATGTTAGGCCTTCATCAGATATTCAGTTGACAATTTTTTTCCCATTCTGTGGGCTGTCTCCCTGTTCTCTTGATGGCTTCTTTTGCTTTGCAGAAGCTTGTTAATTTGATGGTGTCCCACTTGTCTATCTTATTTCTTAAGGTATTGGCCTTTAGGTTCTGAATAGGAATTGGTTTCCAGTTCCAATTTCCATAAGGGTATCTCCTGCACTTTCTAAGATTCCTATAGTTTGAGGTTTTACATTTAGGTCTTTGATTGATTTAGAGTTAATTTTTGTGGAAATTTTAAACTTCTAATATGAAATTTATCAGGACCATTGTCGTAGTAAAGTTAGGCTGCTATAACAGAATATATACTTTAGACTGGGAAATTTATAAATAACAGACATGTATGGCTGACAAATATGGAGCCTGGGATGTCTAAGACCCAGGTACCTACAGATTTAGAGTCTGATGAGAGCTTTCTCTCTGCTTCAAAGATGGTTCCTTCTTGCTATGTGTCCTCAGAGGGTAGAAAGAATAAATAAACTGACTTAGGTCTATTTTATAATCCTATTCATGAGGGCAAAGCTTTCATGACCTAACCATCTCCTAAAGGCCCCTGCCTCTTAATACCAACACATTGGGCATCAGATTGAATTTTGGAGGGACACAAGCCTTCAGACGATAGTAGTCATCTTACAACTGCCTAAACCCACACTCTCTTTTCTAGAGGCTTTCTCTGGATGTCAGAGCCCACTCTGTTCACACTGGCCTGAAGCTACTGGCAAGTTAACTTAACCTAAACCAATGCATGGCAGGAATTGGTGGATAAATCCACTGTTCTCATATCCCTGAACAGAAAATCTCAGAAGTATGTATGCTGACCTGGTTTCACAGTTCCCCAGAAGACTGGCGCCTCATTTATCCACAGAATGAACTTGCCCTTTGTAAGATTCCTTATATTGTCTGTCTCACTTCTCCACTCTTACTGTTGTTTTCTTAAATCATTTCCCAATAACTACATCTGAGAAAACTCTAAGACAGGAACTCTCTAAAACAGACATTATCTCTCTTTTCAAAGATGAGAAAATTTAGATATGAAGAGGCTTAGCAACTTGCTTGCATTCACAGATCAGTGAAGAAACTGGGATACAAACAGAAGTCTGAAAAGATGGATCACTGAGTCACTTTGCACATGGCCTCTCAGCAATAAGGGAGAAAAATTCTAAGTAATTATTCACTTAAAATCAAAATAGAATGTATTTTCTTAAAAAGTAATGTTAATAAATGATTAAAGGAAATACCTTCAATCTATTTTTTAAATGCTCTACTCAAGGATTAAATCAGATAAGTCAAAAAATCTACCTGAAATCTACTACATCCTCTTCCAACTACACAAAAAATTCCATTCAGTGAATTTCACTGCATTATGATGGCCTCTGTCCACATCAAGTGGCATGGAAATAGTCAGAGAAAATTTTCACGTTTAGTTGGTGAGGGTGTTATCAAAGGCTTTTTTGTTACATTTCAGATTATTTTTGTATAAACTTTGGGAGAAATTTTCTTGAAGTGTTAATTATTAGAAATAATAGTTGCCACTCAAGCAATTAGATGGTATTTATCTATAAAGCCTTATTATGTCACTGTTAATTTTTTATCTATATGCTGGGTACTAGAAAGACATTTGGGGACAAATGGGAGGCCCAGACTTTACCTGCACGATGACCACTTGTATACCTAATCCTAAATTGTAGCCCACATCTTTAAAAAATAAAATTAAAAAAAATACATTTTGGCTTATCCAGAGCAAGTGACATGACTATGCTATGTCTCACCCCTGACTGCAGTTGATGTTTCTAATCTTGTTTCAACTTTCTAAAAAAAATCCTCTAATTTATATTTTCTTTTTTTTTTATATCATCGTGATAACTTTAAAAGTTTTTGTAACAGATGAGGGTAAAAATGTTCATATAAATGAATAAACACAATAGTTTATAATAATTTCAAATTTGATTGCTGTGGAATTATTTGACCTATGACATGATAAAATCATAAGATTGGATTGTAGTTCTTAACATCTTTTGGACTGCTCCTGTCTTAGCCAGATTATTAAAGAGTCCAGACAAGGAGATGTACAAACTCTAACAGCAGAAACGTAGCAGTCCCTTAAAAGAATTTCCAGTAGAGCATTAAGCAAAACAAGGTGTAAAGATATTATATTTCAGAGGTGCATACATTCCATCATGAGTGCCCGGAGACATCAAGGAGGCGTCAAAAAGTCATAACCATAAAGCATTTTCTCCCAATCATCCATTTGGGAAATTTCACTTGTGTCCTGTGTGTGGCACTGAAGCATGACGAAATGTGTTCACAGACAGGGGTTCTTGTTCTTAGGTGACAAGTAGGTATAATCATTTAAGTGGATGATGCTCATTTTATCTTAAGTTGTTCAAGTATGTTCTCAGTAAGGGAGGATGGATGAATCAAGTTATAAGTGTGTGCTTATCTGCAGACATGAATATAGACTGAGTAATGTAAGGCTTTTTTATTTTTACAATCTAGTTAGCTATACCTGCCAAATTTATGTCAAATATTGTTATATTATTTATGTTTACCACTAGCATGTCTTATTAACCTCAGCAATTAACAAAATACCAGAAAGTTATGCATTGAGTTACTTTTGTAATATGTTAACATTCAGCTATGCTGTCAAACCAATTTTCTTAGCTTCTAACTGCCATCCTGATTTTAACAGATGAAATACACAGGGTGCCAATCAGATTAGCAAGATATTCCTTTTTAACTAGCTAATATTTCCATTACAATTTTATCACTTTTTGTTTCTCTATAATTGTCTTACTAAAATAGTATGTGTATCCCTCTTTATGAGGTTAGCAATATGCAAGGTATTTTGTCATATTTTGAGCTTAAATATGACTTGCCAGTCATGCTGAGTTACAGTGACATAGACTTATAGGGTCTATAATGAATAATCTGGCACTGAAAATGTTACTATTTAAACATCAATATGAAGCATTATATATCAATACTTTTCATGTAATAAGTTTTATGCAATTTGATGATTCTAATGGCATTGGTAATTATGGTTTGTCATGGTATCTGCTGAATTATTTTTGAAATTTTCATGAGCCACAAGAGGATATAAAAATAACTGGACTTGATTAAACTTAAAAGTTGTTGTGCCTCTGCCGGGCTCAGTGGCTCAGCCTGTAATCCCAGTGCTTTGGGAGGCTGAGTTGAGTGGATTGCCTAAGCCTGTGGGTTTGAGACCCGCCTGGGCAACTTGGCGAGACCTCATCTCTACAATAAATCAAAAAATTAGCCGGGCGTGGTAGCACGCTCCTGTAGTTCCAGCTACTTGGAAGGTTGAGATGGAAGAATCGCTGGAGCCCAGCAGGTCGAGGCTGTGTGGCCGGGAGTGGCCACTGCACTCCAGTCTGGGTGACAGAGTGAGACTCCAACTCAAAAAAAAAAAAAAGTTGTTGTGCCTCAAAGGACATTATTATCAAGTAAATAAAAATATCACCCACATAATGAGTGAAATTTTTGTAAATCATGTATTTCATAAGTTTTAATATCTAGAATAGGTGTATATGGGTCTGTATATGTATAATCAAGAATATATAAGCCATACAGGGTATGTACCTGTAGTCCCAGCTACTCTAGAGGCAAGAAGATCCCTTGAACCTAACAGTTTGAGTCAGCCTGGGCAAAACAGTGAGCCCCCAACTCTAAAATACAAAAGAATACACACACATACATATAATCTTCTAGCTCAACAATAAAAATACAATCTAATTAAAAATGTGCAAAGGACTTGAATAGTTATTAATTAAACAGAGAATTACTGTATGACTCAGCATTTGCACTTTCGGCTATCCTCAGCATAACTGAAAACACTAAGATTTGTGATGTTTTAAAGTTTTTGATTGCTGCGGAATTATCTGACCTATGGCATGATGAAATCATAAATTGGCTTACAGCCCTTAACTTTGGAACTGCTCCTTTCTTACCCAGATTAGTAACAAAAAGTCAAGACAATGTCATTGTTCATCGCAATATTATTCATAATTGCCAAAGTGGAAAAAATCCCAAATGCTCATCCACAGATGAAGGGATGAAGGATTAAACAAATGTGATTTATATATATATATATTTCTAAGTTTTCTGACTGTCCCCTGGAAAGAGTTAGTACTAGATACCTGGAGACTTGCAGTCTCCATCACCTTCTAGAACATAATCTTCATAGGCCTATATATCTTCATCTGTAAACTGGGGATCATAATATTTTATCTTGGTGTCTTCAAAACTATGGCTCATGGAAAATATTTTTTAGCCTTTATGTAATTAGATTTTTCTGCCCCATTATTTGTTACATCCTTTTTGAGAATTTTTTCTGATCCTCACAGCCTGGAAGATTGGAGTCTAGCATTTTGCCATCCTCCAAAGACTAAGATTTCTGAGTTTCATCACTTTCAGGATTGTTGTTGTTCATTATTCTCCAGCATGTACACCAGAGGCTCAAGCCATCAGTTGGCATATAAGGGTGGGGTGACGATATAGTCTAATTACCAGGAGAAAGTCCTTGTTGGTATTGATATAATTACTAATAGCATCCCTTGCATTGGAAAACCTGGATGAGAAATTATATTGTCACCCTACCTAAGGAAATACTACAAGAATGTAAAAGAATAAAGTAACGCTAACAGGCAGCTCCTAGTAAAGTAGACTTGCTCTGGGAAGAAAAAATAAAATTAAAATGTATGACATAAGTGAAATAAGCCAGACAGACAAAAATATTAATAGTATATTATTCCACTCACATGAAATACCTAAAATATAATGAGAGGTTACCAAGGGCTGGGTAAAGAAGGGAATTGGAACTATTAATTGTAGAGTTTGTGTTTAAAGTGAAGAAAAAAAATTAGAAATACTGTTGAAAACAACACAACATTAAAACAAGTAAAATGGCAAATTTTATGTTATATATTTTATCATAGTAAAAAATAATACACATAACAATACTGCGCAATTGTGTGGAACAGTTCATAATCTCTTTCCCACCAAGACAAGACTACCTTCATCTTGAATTTTACTAAACCACTGGCCTGGTGTTCTGAAAGAACTGGTTTTCAAACAGGTTGTGTTTATTAATAGATAATTCACTTATTTTTATTAAGATTGGTCAATGCTCAACAGATTTTCTGTAAATGGTAAGAAAATAGTACATTCCTCATTGAGTTCCTATAATTCCGGCTAAAGAACTTCACCTTTTTATTTACCTTGTTTGGCCTTTTTATGGAGAAGTGGGTAGTTAATTTTTACTTGAGCTTTTAAATAAATCACTTATTTCTTTCTTCAAAGATCCCTAGGGATCCAGGAATATAGGGATACAGGTTTGGAAGCACTAGTGTAGTATAGGGAGGACTTGAATAGGATTCAGAAACCATGTGTTCAAATCCAAGTTCTATTACAAACAATGTAGTTTTAATGTATTTACTAAATCCAAGTCATCTTACAATACGATATACAACCACATGCTATATTAAACACACCAAGAGAAGTAATTCATAAAGGCTAAAATAAATGGGTGTGCCAAGGCGTACCAAGCAAGGAAATTAGTAAGAAATTAAAGATTTAGTATTGAACATTAGATAAAGTATTTAAGGTCAAAAACATATCTGGAGCCGGTCTCAGTGGCTCAGCCTGTAATCCCGTGCTTTGGGAGGCTAAGGTGAGTGGATTGCCTGAGCCCGCGGGTTCGAGAACCGCCTGGGCAACTTGGTGAGACCTCATCTCTACAATAAATCAAAAATTAGCCGGGTGTGGTAGCGCGCGCCTGTAGTTCCAGCTACTTGGAAGCCTGAGGCGGAAGGATCGCCGGAGCCCAGCAGGTCGAGGCTGTGGTGGCCGGGAGCGGCCACTGCACTCCAGTCTGGGCGACAGAGTGAGACTCCAACTCAAAAAAAAAAAAAAAATCTGGGAAACAGTGACACTTTTTAATAATAAAAGTCGCAATCATAATGCATATATAATAGTTAAAAATAACTATGTACCAGAAGACATAGCAACTACAGGAGATAAAAGGGAAAACTCATAAATGGAAATGCATTAATATTGGGCTACACTAATACTTCAAGAAAGCTGTTGCAGATGAAACACCAAACCAACAAGGTAGATCACACAGATATGTAGCAGACTTAACACTCTAATAATAAAGAAAACAACTTAAGTCACACAGAATATTCACGTTATTAGTTTTGTAGCATTTGAAGACTTTAATATGCTGATGATGTCACTGTGTACATTGTATTTTTATATTAAATTTTTAAAACGGGAGTTGTATTTTATTAAATTGAATGAACGAATATGGTGGTTTGACATATCAGACTTGAGCACATGGACAAGGGCTTTTAATATGTATTTTACAAATGAGCCAAAGATGGTTCATACCTATGGGCTCCATGTTGCTTACTTCTTCTTAGTATTCCTTGAACAATATCTTAGAAGTGCACTGGCACCAGACTTAAATGTTTGTACATCTGATTGCTTTTAAAATAGTCCAGATTTTTAGTTATTTAGCGCCATACCCCCATAAAACTGAACCCAACATTTTCTATACATAGATAAGATGAATTCTATAGTTAAAAAACACCCCATGCCACTGCTGTCCTTTGGAATTATCTGACCCAGATACTCTTCAACATGTTTTAGCCACTTCTCTGATGCCCCTGTTCCTGAATCTTCCCTAGCTCTTTTCCCCTTCTAGGTGGTGACCCTGCACTGTTGCCTCTAAAAGGACTGTTGCTGTGAAGTACATTCCCTTGAATGCAGCTTATCAAAGTGTTGCTCAAATAAGTCTCATTGTGTGGTACTGCCACCTTGTGATCATATTGTTTTTTTCTTGACAACCCTGAAATCCCTCAGACTTGCTATATGTAAAATATGTTGTGGTGATTCCTAGGAATATAACTGGAGGAACATAGATCATTCTACAAAAAAAGACACCTGCACATGCATGTTTACTGCTGCACTATTTAAAATAGCGAAAACATGGAACCAAACCTACTGCCCATGGAAAGTGGACTGGATAAAGAAAATGTGGTACATATATATGATGGAGTATTATACAGTCATAAAGAAGAATAAAATCATGGATTTTGCAGCAAATTAGATGGAATTGGAGATGATCATACTTAGTGATCTATCAGAAAAACAAATAACTGAATACCACATGCTCTCACTCATAAATGGGTCCTGAATATTAACCACATTAGCGCAAGGGTGGGATCATTAGTCCCTGGGCACTGCTAAGGAAGGGAGGAAGGGAGAAGGGTGAGGGGCATGTATCAGCACAAAGTGTATCTAGTCCTATACCAGGGGGAGTAAGGGCCAGTTCGAGGCCCAAACTTCACCCTCAAGCAGCCTATTTGTGTTGCTAGTGCTTACTTGTATCCCACATCTCTATAATAAAATAGAATTTAATAATTTATATATATGTGTCTAAAAGATCCTGGCTTAGGTCAACTCTTCCCAAAGTGTAATCTAGTCTAAAAGATCCTGGCTTAGGTCAACTCTTCCCAAAGTGTAATCCTTATACCTTTAGAAGTTATAGTGAATGCTATTAAGTAACACTAATTATGATTTTAGTAATCAATATCTAATGTAAATAATGCTCTTACATTATATGCCTGCTATAGAGTTCCTTAACTAAATACTATTTACTTCCATGACATAAATATCTGCATCAGAAAATGTTATAGTGAATGCTACTATACACCATGTAGATAACCTTTCAAAACTGAAGCCCAACTAATGGAATTACTGCCTGATGAGAGATCGTGGCTCTCAGCCTTTTTAGAGAATTTGATTGAAGAGAAGACCTTGCCCAAGGTCAGGATTTTTTTCCACAGGCAGAATATATTCAATGGCTGGTGGATGCAGGAGTATAAAATCTTGATTCCTACACTCCAACTTAGGACTATTTTGATTCTAGCTTCAGAGCTTGATAGGGGGTCAGCTAAGACTTCTACTGAGACTGAATCATGGCCTGTCTTCTGCTTAATCCTGCTATATTATGTTAGCCCATAGGTGTTGCTCCTGAAAACACTTCCTAATAAACTTTTGGAAACTAATCTTTTCAGTGTTTCCTACCTGACATACAATCGTATTAGTTAAGCTACTTCTCAATGATATACAGACAAGTATTTTAAAATTGTATTTGCTTATTAATGTTTTATAGTTATATTTATAACAGCATTGTTTAGTGGTGAGGGTCCAGGTCTTGAAGCCAGGCTGCCTGCATTCAAACTCAGCTCTCCTATTTCAGTAAATTGCCTGAATTTATTAGCCTTTGTTTCAAGAGCTTTAAAAGAAAGATGATAATAATATCTACCTCAAATAGTTTTATGACAATAAGTAAGATCAATGAATATTTTTATGATACTTAGATACTTCTAACTGTATTCCTAATACAGCTCAATATAAATGTTTATTAAAAATAAAAATATGAATAATCAAAATTAGCCACTAATGTATGTATAAAATGATCAGATTGAAAGGAGTAACATTTTCTAATTCAGATATTTGTGTCATGGAGTTTTGCTGTCTAATTGTTCATTTAGCTATTCATTAGACTGCTGTAAAACTGTGTGTTTAATACTATAGATATTTCAATAGTAAGATCGTGTCCAGTGTGTCAGTATTCTATTTACACAAGTGTGCACCATTAAAAACCACTCCAAAACAGCGAGACTGTACACGTGAGATTTAACTAATCAATGTTGGGTTTACTTTCAAGCTATAAATTGGGTCCAGGTCTTTTCTATATCTTAATTCTCTTTGGATTAGTGAACTAGATACAACATTTTCTTCACAGGATGATGGCAAAAATGCAAGATGAGTAAGCAGAAACATACAATGTTTCTTAAATTCTACCTCAGTACTGACACACACTAGCTCACAATCATTTAGACAAAGTAAATAATATGTACATCACAACACAAATGGAATGGGGAAACATATTCTGCTTTGAGTAGAAAAAATTAGCAAACCATGTGGAAACAGAATGGATACAGGGAGGAATGAAGAGCCAGGGACAGTAGTGTACTCTATCTCACCACGGAAAAAATGCAGTTAGTTTAACATTATATGTGGAGAGTCTAACACACACACACACACACACACACACACACACACACACAAACACACATACACCCCAAAACAAACAAAACAAAACAAAACTCAAGCTTTTCTTGAAAGATTTGTGAATTTGGTTCTTGTAAATCTTTGTTTTTGTAGAATAAGCACATTTTCAGATTAATGAAGCTAAAAGTAGTCGAAGAATGCAATTCTGAGAGATCAATAAGAGCACATGCATAGCTATATGGTTATTTCTCACTGTAGAGAATCTGTAAATGTTTACTTATATGAATATGTTATAGAGATGATTGTCGCTTTCATTCAAGATAACTTGACATGCCTTAAAAATAAAAAGACATAATGCAGATTCTAGAGAACTATGGCCATCATGACCATGATGATCAGTGGATCAATATTAGAATAGATAAATAGAAATCAAAGTTTTGTTATAGTAAAATGTACAATCTAGAAACCTATTTTGTATCAGGCTAAGAGGAAGGGTTATCAGAACCAGAAAATAAAAATGCAGGATGTCAAGTTTGAATTTCAGATAAACACCAAATACTTTTTTAATGTAAGTATTTCATATGCAGTATTCACCTTTTAGTGTTTACGTAATTTCTAGCATATTATATAACAAATAAAGTCATAAAAAAAGTCTGGCTATGTCTAACCTTTCTTTAGTAAAATTATCCCAAGCTGAATATCCCCACAAATGTTAATGAATGGTTCAGGATAAACATGGACTGTATGGGTTTGGATAATTACAAAATTTAATCAATAAATAACAAAGTCTCTTTGAATAGTCAACTAATCTCAACAATTATAGGACAATTTAAACCAGACATTCTATGTAAGGAAGCATCTCCCAGGTAAACATCAATCTAATATAGTCAAGGTGAAAATATATTTGTTTCTCTCATACCCATTGGATATTGTAACATAGGGTATTATTTTCCCCTTAAACTTGGTTAACTAATTTTTCATTAGCTTATTCTTCAGATACCAAAATTAATGGAATTTATTATTGAAAATGTAGTGGAAGGAATTGACTATTCTGAAAACTTGCATTGAAAAATTGTTGGGTAACGATGAATTGTTTCTCCTATACTCTTATGGATTGGAGGGATTAATATAAGTTTTCATATGTGCCATGCTCACCCTATTTAAAAATGTGCAATGATCAAAACATATTTAACATACATATTTATTCAACTCTGGAAATATTTTAGAAAATGTTCAGAGGGACTTTAGAGACAAGGGTTTTATAAACTAATTCCACTGAGTGAAGTGAAATGAATTGCAATGGGTGTTGTCTCTATATGTCCCATATGTGTGATTAACTAATCACAACTATGCTACATTATGTGTATTATTACTTTAATTGCTGGTGAACTTCACAATCATAATTAAACCTACATCAACCTGAACTCATCTCAGTAATTTTGTTTGCATTGATCAAGCCTCTGGAAGTTGATATCTCTAAAAATGATACATAATGCTGGCTAATTGATATGCACAGCTGTATCCCTTGTGTTATTCAGTTTTACTCTTCAGAAAATACAATTATATCTGAATAAGAGTCTACTTATATTTAAACATCTGAATCAAATCATCAGTATTGTATTTGACTTTGGATTCAGAACAATAAATGAATACACTCTACAGCAATATTAGTAGAAAATAATTAAAACAGCTACTTTATATGCATCTATTGCTATATTATTTATTTATGCAACTTTTAGATATATAATCCATAGTAATATTTTACATTTAAGGTAGCACCTAACTTAAAATCAAATGCAATGATTATATATGTGAGTATACTTATATAACATATTCCAAATAAAAATATATGAAAGCATAACAGTAAACATCAAAAAAATTATAAATACATAGCTGATGGCTAGATATTTAACTCTTATTTAGCAACATAATATACTCACTCAGGTAAGAATAGTGTTCTAGGGTGAGGTAAGTCCTGACATTATTAAAGCACATATTGGCAGTTTTGGAACCCACTTAAATGAGTTAGATGAGCAAAGTCACATCTAAATGAGAAATGATTTTAAATTCTTAACATTTGCCAGAAAATTAGTCACTTTCAACTTCCTTTAAATATTTTTTAGTTGAAAATATTTGCTACATTTTTAATAATTATTTTACTCTAGAGTATGGAACTATTTAAATAAATGAAAGCTTTCACTTTTTAATTTTATGTACTTTTTGAAAAAATCTAGAGCTAAACATTCTGTTAACATATGTTGTTCATTCACTCTATGGAAAACAATTTTATTTGTTATTCTAAAAGATAACAATAAATAAAATTTTTCTCACATTTATTAATATGCTCTTCGAAGGAGAGAAATTTGGGGAGCAGGGAGAAGAAAAATTTTATTTATTCCTCACCAAGAACTGTGAAGTTGCAAAGTAAGTCAGAGTTTGGAAAATTAGGGAAGTGGGGAGACCTTACTAACATTATGAATGTGAAAATCCTATGAAATGTAAAATGAATTCAAACTATAAAACAAGAGACTCTACAAATACTGAGTCTTGTGAAT
Organism: Tarsius wallacei; assembly: GCA_963574415.1. Classification (NCBI taxonomy): domain Eukaryota; kingdom Metazoa; phylum Chordata; class Mammalia; order Primates; family Tarsiidae; genus Tarsius; species Tarsius wallacei. The sequence goes on from CAUYQG010289623.1 coordinate 12,281, forward strand.
CAGGTGATAGATCAATAGGTACAACTTGTGACTAGGCTTGTACACAAAACATCAACGTAGAAATGCATACCTAAAGGAAGAAGATCTAACACTTCTCCTCTTGGTGACTTGTAAATTCTCAATAGATCTAATGGGAAATTCCTAATACACCAGGGATTCTTAAACTGGAGAAAGCACTCTCCCGAGGGAAATGTGGATATAATTCAAGGTACCCCCAAATGTAGATTGGAAAATTGCTTCTTTATTCTAGCAATTCATTGTGTTTCAACTTTTCCTTCCATGATGATTGTGGTCAACAAATGGCAGTAGTATTATTAACATCTGTAATTTTTGCACCCACAGAAATTACCAGTATTGTCATTTCGCATTCCTATTTATCTATTTTAACTTATCTCTAATAACTGCCACAAACTATGTTTTTACTAAACCTGTTTTTAGATTATGTAATTTACTACATTAATAAGAAAACCCATATTTATTACTTTACAACTAAAACACATTTTGATAAGTGTAGTTTAATATATTTAATGTATTTGATAATCCTTTCTTTTATGGATTTAATAACAGTTGAGGAGTCATCTACAAGATGACAGAATGGAGTGTCCTGTGGTTGTTCCCTTGCAGAAACATCCATCTGACCAACCATTTATACATGAAAATACTTTTATAAGAACTAAAGAATTCAGCTGAGAGATTACATCACCTTGGAGAAGCACATAAATAACAAGACACATTAAAGAGACTAATCACTCCTCTCCCAAGCCTGCACAGAGCAGTGTGGAAGTACATACTCTCCAAGTGGAACACACACACACACACACACACACACACACACACACACACACACACCAACCAGCATTACTGTAATGAGTAAAGCAGTTATTAAGAAATGAAGGGAGCCGGGCTCGGTGGCTCAGCATGTAATCCCGTGCTTTGGGAGGCTGAGGTGAGTGGATTGCCTGAGCCCGCGGGTTCGAGACCCGCCTGGGCAACTTGGCAAGACCTCATCTCTACAATAAATCAAAAAAAAATAGCCAGGCGTGGTAGTGCACGCTTGTAGTACCAGCTACTTGGAAGGCTGAGGCAGAAGGATGGCTGGAACCCAGCAGGTCGTGGCTGTGGTGGCTGGGAGCGGTCACTGCACTCCAGTCTGGGCGACAGAGTAAGAATCCAACTCAAAAAAAAAAAAAGAAAGAAAGAAAGAAATGAAGGTGACATAAGAAATTTCTCGGGACTTGCTGATGAAGTCCTGAAGCAGTCTGTAATAGTGACTGAGTCAGTAGATGGGTGAACATGTCCTTTGGATTTCCATGGGTGTGCCTGGTGCCTGGGTTTATGAGGGCAGACCTGAAGCTAAGGTCTGCATGGATAAGGCTGGTGCCTGATTTTGTGGTCCTGGGCCTGACATCTGAGGTTTTGGGGAAGGCCTGGATCCTGGGGCTGCAGGGGCAAGCATGAGGCCTGGGACCATAGGGACTGGCCTGGTGCTGGGGTGGGCATGTAGCTTGGATCTGTGAGATATTATCTAGAGCCTGGGGCTGTGGGAACATGCTTGACACTTGAGCAGACTCCCAGTTCCTCTTCCCCTAGCCCCTGTAACCATTATTCTATTCTCTCCTTCTATGTGTTTGATTGTTTTAAATACCTCATGTAGGTGGAATCATGCAGTGTTTGTCCTTATTTCACTTAGCATGTTCTCAAGTTTCATCCATGTTGCCTTATTTGACAGGATTTCCTTATTTTTAATACTGAATAAAATTCCAATGTGTGTATATATCACATTGTCTGTTTTTTTTTTTGTTTTGTTTTGTTTTTTTTTGAGTTGGAGCCTCACTCTGTCGCCCAGACTGGAGTGCAGTGGCCGCTCCCGGCCACGCAACCTTGACCTGCTGGGCTCCAGCGATCCTTCCACCTCAGCCTTCCAAGTAGCTGGAACTACAGGTGCACGCTACCATGCCCGGCTAATTTTTGACTTATTGTAGAGATGAGGTCTCGCCGAGTTGCCCAGGCAGGTCTCAAACTCGCAGGCTCAGGCAATCCACTCACCTCAGCCTCCCAAGGCGCGGGATTACAGGCTGAGCCACCGAGCCCGGTTCACATTGTCTTTATATATTATTCAGTCAATGGGTTCTTAGGTTATTTCAACACGTTGACTTTTGTGAATAATGCTGGAATGAACATGGGAGTGCAGATGAAAATTTGAGATCCCGATTTTAACCCTTTTGCATATATTCAAAATTAAGAATACTGCATTATATAATTGTATTTTTAATATTTTGAGAAACTTCTACACTCTTTTCATAGTGGCTGCACAGTTTTTCCTTCCTAACAACAGTGTTAAAAGGGTTCCAGTTTCTCCCCTTTTTCAGAACACTTGTTATTCTTTTCTTTTTTGAAAATCACCATCCTAACAGCTATAAAATAATAACTCATTGTGTTTTCGAGCTACATTTCCCTGATAATTAAGGATGTTGAGCATCTTCTCATACGACTACTGGTCTTTTGTGTGACTTTTTGGATAAATGTCTATTCATGGTTTTTGCCCATTCTTCATTGAATTGTTTTATTTTACTACTGAATTTCAAGAGATTCTTATATATAGATTATAACTCCTAATTAATTACATGGTTTGCAAATATTTTCTCCCATTCTATAGGTTCCCATTTAACATCGTTGTTTTCTTTGTTGTACAGAAGCTTTTGAGGATACGATAATACAGAAATTAAAAGAATCATAAGACACTACTATGAACAGTTACACACCAACAAATTGAATAACCTAAAATAAATGGATACATTTCTTGAAACATACAAGCTACCAAGAGTGAATAATGAAGAAATGAAAAATCTGAACTAACAAATAATGAGTAAGGAGATTGAAACAGTAATAACCCCCAATAAAAGCCCCAAACCGGATTGCTTAATTGGTGAAATCTATCAAACATTTAAAAAGAAATTCCAGTACTTCTCAAAAACTTCCAGCAACTTGAAGAAAGAGAAATACTTCCAAACTCATTTTTTATGAGGACAGCATTATCATAATACCAAAGTTAGGGAAAGACACTACAAAAAAGAAAACCAGGGTCAAATATTCCTGATGAACATAGATGCAAAAATCCTCAACATAATACTAGTAAATTGAATTTAACAGCACATTAATGGATTATACAACATGAGAAAGTGGGAATTACCCTATGGGATGCAAGGATGTGCCATTCTATGCAAATTAATTAATGTGATGCATCACATTGCCAAAATAAAGTATAAAAATCAAATAGATGCAGAAACAACAGTTGACAAAATTTGGCATTATTTCATTATAGAAACTTAACAAATTATGTATAGAAAAATGTACCTGAACATAAGAAATCCCATATATGACAGACTTTACAGCTAACACCGTAGACAGCAGTGAAAAACTGAAAACTTTTCTTTTCCACTCAGAAATATTTCTAGGATGTTTATTCTCATCACGTCTGATCTTTATACTAGAAGATCTAGCCAGAGCAATTAGGCAAAGGAAAAAAAAAAAAGAAATGGAAGGCATCTATATCAAAAAGGAAGAAGTAAAACTATCTCTATTCGCAGATGACAGAAAAACTCCACACACATAAAATGAAAATTTAAAAAATACTGTTATAACTTAAAAATAAATTCAGCATAAATTTGTAAAATAAAAAATCAGCATATAAAAATAAATTGTGTTTTTATACACTAACAAGAAACTATCCAAAAAAGAAATTAAAACATTTCCATTTACAACTGCATCAAAAAGAAATAAAACATTTGGGAGTAAACTTTCTAAGACATTGAAAAATTTGTACACTAAAATTTAGAAAACACTGATGAAAGAAATTAAAGAAAATAAAAGTAAATAGAAAGATTACAAGTGTTCATGGATGGAAAGATTTTATATTGTTAAATTATTCATACTATACAACATGGTCTAGATATTGAATGCCCCCGTAAAAATTCTAACTTCATTTTTATAAAAATAGAACAGCAACATGAAATTCACATAGAACCACATAGAGCTCCAAACAGTCAAAATTACCTTGAGAAAGAGGATGGAGGCATCACTCATTTTTTAACTCTTATTTCGGCAAAATTCCTAATAAGTTTTGTTTATATTCACTGTCTCTACTTCTTTACCACAATTCTTTAACCTAGCTCAGTGAAGATTTAGTTTGGACAACTCCAGGGAAATTACTTTTGTCAAGAAAATCGTGACATCAAAGGCAAAACTTGAAGGTCAATACTAAGTCCTTATTTTACTTTGTTACTCAAAGTCATTTGACATAATTGCATTTGCTCTTCTTCTGAATTCTTATCTTCACTTTTTTTCCATTCTACATTATTTTCCACTCCTGTTTCTTCTTCTATTATCCTTCTCTGGTATGAGAACTTTAACTGTTGGAATGATGTGGGCTGTCTTGACTCCTTTCCAGTTTTATTCTTTTCTTGGTAATTTCATCTAGGTTTACGCTTTTCAACACCATCTATAAATTAATCATCTCATAATTTATCTCTCCAACTTCAATCTATTCTCTAAATTTCAAACTTGTACATATCATTTTCTTCTTGACATGAATGTCTAGTAAGTAACTCAACCTAAATATTACTCTTTATATATGTTGTTCCCTGTAATAGCTTTGGCAGTGACTGCCATAACAAAATGCCATAAAGTGGGTGGCTTAAAGAACACATATTTATTTTCTCACCGTTCTGGAAGTTTGGAGCCTAAGATCAGGGTGCTCAAATAGTTGGTTTCCAGTGAGAGCCTTTTTTCTGGTTTGTAGATGGCTGCCTTCTTGCTTTGTTCTCACATGGTATTGATGAGAGAGAGGACAAACTTTCTCATTTTTTTAAATTTAAAAATTGTGGGGTACAATTCATGGTTAGGTATACAAATATTCATTATTCAGGTTCCCTTGTTGATGAGGTATGCCCCCTCCCTTCCCCAGGCAGCTTTCAACTACTTGTCAATCCCAACCACCCCCCCACCTCCCCACACCCCCACAGTTTCCTGATACTGTCAATCCTTTTCTTATAGTATTACAGTAGTTGTTCAAGGTCAACTTATGAGTGAAAACATGTGATACTCAGATCTTTGTTTCTGTGAAAGATCACTCAGTATTATAAACTCTAATTCCATCCAGGTTGCTGTGAAGTTCATGATTTTGTTCTTCTTTATGGCTGCATAATATTCCATTGTGTAAAAAAGATTATTT
>CAUYQG010289626.1:0-15661 GCA_963574415.1 Tarsius wallacei
TGTATTATATTTTTGTCTACTATGTCTCTAATTTGGGCTTTTATTTTGGTGACCTGGATTCTTCTGCTGAAGTTAGAAGGTTTTTGTGGTCTTGCTTTTCCAGCTTCCTTAGTGAATTTGTTAGACTGTTAACTTGTGATCCTTCCATTTTCTTCATGTGTGTTCGTAGAGAGATGAATTCCCCTCTTAGGACTGTTTTCATGGCATCCCAGAGGTTTTGGTGAGATGTTTCTTCATTTTCATTTGTTTCCAAGTACCTTTTAATCTCTGCTTTTATTTCATCATTGACCCAGGAGTTGCTTAGCATCATACTGTTTAGTGTCCATGTCTTTGTGTACCACATTTTCTAATCCAGTCCTCTTTCCATGGGCAACATGGATGGTTCCATATTTTTGCTATACTGCAATAAACATGCATGTGCAGATATCTTTTTCAAACAATGATTTGAGTTCTTTCGGGTGTATTTCCAGAAGTGGGATTGTGGGGTCATATGAGAGGTCGATTTTCCCCAGCATTTTTAAACACAGATGTATTTAACTCATGCAAAAGAATTTTACTTATATATGTCTTTGTGCTTTTTAGCTTATTTTCTTGGATTATTTCACTATTTGTTTTATCTAGTGCTACAGAATTGTTAAGATAAGAAATTCTTTTCTTAATTTCAAAATTAGTAGAAATCATTTAATATTTTAACAAGATGATATTATTTGTAGGATGTTTTTATGCAAACCATGCTACCATGTAAAATTTATTTCCATTTTTATTTTATTTATATTTATAATAGTACCATCAACATCCTTGTCAATTATACACCTGGGGCCAACTCTTTGTGTGCTCCAATTTATTGCTGTTTTTGCCTATATTATCTGGATTATGTAATGTGTGTTTGTGTCCATATACATATATTATCTGTTGGAATAGATTCAAGAGTATCTACCAGGAATCTAATTGCCTGTCAAAACTTTATTCATAGGATTCAACTGAATAAGTGCTCATTGAATTCTCTTCACCCTGGCTGAGCTTTAGTTTCAGAAATGTATAACCTCTGATTCTTTCTCTATGCACCAACAATCACTTGCTACTAGGCTTCACAGAGGCTTCCATCAATATGAAGCTAAGCTTTTGGTCAAAGACTTTAGGAGTACCCCTTCACAAATTTCTATGTAGGGGGTTCTTTTCTGCATAGCTTTACTTTTTCCAATAACCTGCCTCACAAATTCCAGCCACCTGAGAAGCTCTGACCTTCCATTTCTGCACTTTAGCCCAGCTTGGGATATGGTTCCTTGATTACAAATATATTTAAAGGTGAAATCCATAGTTAATATGGAGCTCACATCATGGACACAAGTTCTCTCACTCTGCTGTTCATTATTTAATGCCAAAAAAAGTTCAACTATATATGTGCACAGACCTATGGTTGTTTGAGGGGCTAAGTACATTATCAATTACATTGCCCTAGCTACAGGTAGAAAAATAGTCATATTTTTAACATTACATGAAAATAACAGAAATATTGTGAATTCAAAAGTGCTACTGCGCCAGGCCTCTGCCAGAAAATGACAGAAATTAATTTCACACATGCATATATGTATGCACACACATTTACAGAAAATTGTAAATGTTTAATTCTACCAAAAATTATCTTGAGAAAAAGAGTTAGAACACTAACTCTTACAATATATTTGCACCAAAAATGTGCTAAAAATTAAAACCTTAATGTACTACTTAAAGTGCTTAATATTTAAAAAATATATTTCTGGAATGTATAAAAATATTAAAATATGATATAAAAAAATTTATAATTATTCTAAAATGAATTGGCAGAAGCAAGGAAAAATTAAAATAAAAGATAACATATTTTGAAATTAAGATTAAGCAAATAAGAAACAGGAGTGAATTAAAGCAATAATAGTATTTTAAGAAACATAAAACATAAAAAAGAAAATTAAACCATACATAAAAAGGGATGTAAGTTGTTCAATAGAAAGTAATTAATATTAAACATAGACAATGAAACTCTCAGTTAACAGGAATTTTTAAAGGAGAAGGTTAAGCAAGGGAGCAGAACATATACTAAAATATATTAGTCAGAAAAAACCTCATTGAATGTTAATATAAATTTTGCTAAAACTACTATACCAAAATAGAAGAAAATTCTGTTAGGTATCTAGACAGCAAAAGAACACATGATGTATAAGAAAAAAGTATAGGAAGTCTTTGACAGTATCAATTTATGACAACATAATATATCAGAAATAAAATTTTAAGAAAAAAATATGGGAGTCTGTACTTCAGTCATTGTTAGCCAGATAAATATAGTTCCAAAGAGCTCATAACTGTTCCTTCAGTGAGGAAGTAAACAGCTGAGTCATGTTGCCTTTCACTTGGAATAAGCATTCTCATGAGGTAAATAATGCTATGAAGAAGAAGCTTCTCCTCTGAAATACTTGCTTTAAAATATAAGTGACTGAGAGCAGATAGATTGCTCATGATTATAGGCCTAGTAAAAGAACGAGAGAGTTGCAATGGTCAAACATTATGTTTAAGTAATATTTTAAATTGAATGGATGTATGAGTATGCCAAAAATGAATAAACTGTTGAATTAGAATCCAGAACTATAGCTTAGCCAAAGTCCATAATCAGTAACCATGGGCCATGGTCCAGTAGCCATTCAACTCCATCAGGAGGAACATTACCTAGTCAAAAAGGTAATATTCTTTGTTGACCAAGGAAAGAAGTCTAAAAATGCATGGAATTATTTTCTATTTTTTCTCCTTGGTCCAATGCTGGTTACCATGGGAAGACAATGAAAAATGGTGAATCATACATAAAGATTCCCATTATTTCAGTAAAAAAAAAAAAAAATTCCAGAAATCAATTAGATCTTATTTATTTATTGCCAGAAAAGCTCACTTTGCCTTGAACTTATTTCCAGGGACTGGGAAATGAAGAAGGAGTTAATAAAATATTTTGTGAGCAACATGAAAACCACATAAATATTATTATTATTTTCACTATACAGATACAAAAATGAATTTTAAAGTAATGAAGTCATTTGTTAAAGTTCACATAGATATTAAGTGGTGAGAAAAGAATCAGCTTTAAGCAACTGGATCCAAGAGCTCATATGACAAAACACCATGCTATGGTACCTCTCTGCATCCCCCAGATTGTACTATTGAATATATGTTAAGTTATAATTATGGGTACTATGCTGTGTTTATGCAGTATAAAATTGCCTTTTAGTTGCCTTCTAGAAGGACTTACATAATATATATTCCAAATGCAGAACCATATCTGGTATTCCTGACACGTGTCCTATTCTTAGGTTTAGACAACAACTGAACAAACATCTCAGATAATCCAGGCTAAGTGTGGCAGGAAAAGATCATAAACCTTCTGATTACCTCAGTTCCTTGGTTGGTCACTTCCTAGTGCTATAATCCTGTTTTCTGAGAAATAGTAAGAATTATATATAATAAAGCTCAACATGAAGGAAATAATTGGTTTATATGCTAATATGGCTTAATGCATAGTCACAGGAAGTCCATTGACTCAAATAATAATCTCATCAGCTTGCCTAGTTACTAATTTAAAAGACTCACATGAACTATCTTAACTATACTTGTAATAAGCATTTTCATGAGGTAAATACCAAAGAAATTCTGCATTTGTAATACTGATAATTATAAGAAACATCACAACTAGATGCATAAAATGTGAGTCTGAACATTAAAATTTCATGACACTTCACTGTCAGTTCTAAACTCTTCCGTGAGAAGACTAACAAGGTTAGGTAGCATAATTTGTATATGACTTTACTGTGTAATGTTGTGCAATTTGTGTATATTTGAAATTCATGCACATACTATTAACAATGTGTGTGTGTAAGCAAGGTCAAATGGTGTTGACATAAGCTGAATTAAACACCAGTTACAAACATACTGAGAAAGGAATTATTTTATACATATCACAGATATGACTTTCAGACTTTAAAAGAATGATTTGTTTCTTTCCACACTCAGTTCGTAAGTGAATGTGATTATTTGAGCCCAGTTAATTTCTAATGCTCACATGCTTAGTATTGTGTTCTTTTTCATCTTTCGGAAGACAATAATAAATAACACATAAATTGATTGAGTGCAAGCCAATATATGTACTTCATAAATAAAAGTCAATATTCACTGTCTTATTTTTCTACCATAAGAAAATATCACAAAGTGGATGGCGTAAAGAAACAGATTTATTATTTCACAGTTCTAGAATTCTGAAATCAAGATGATGGCAGAGTTAGTTTTTTTATGAGAGCTCTGAGGGAATTTTTTTTTTTCTTTTCCTTTGTTTTTTTCTGCCCATCTCTTAGTTTCAGGTGACTGCTGGCAATCCTCGGTATTCCTTGGCTGGTGAATGCATCACTCCAATTTCTGCCTTTGTCATTATATGGTGTCCTTCCTATCTCTGTTTTCTTATAAGGACACAAGTCATACTGGACTAAGAACCCAGCCTACCTCAGAATGACCCAATTTTAAGTTAATTAATTGCATCTTCAATAATGCTATTTTCAATTGAGATATTGTTTTGAGATTTTGGGTCAGGACTGTAACAAATATTTTGTTGGGACACAATTCAACCTAAAATATGTGCTACATACTGAGATGCTGTATGTTAACATGAATTCCACATATGTTATCCATGACCCAGGGAGAAACAATGCACCATTTACATTTTCATTCTAATTGAGAACTAAATATCAACTGTGATTTTATAAGCAAGGTTAAGATTTTTATTAAAAAATTCAAAATGCAGAAGCTGTTAAAATATCATAACAGAAAAATATAACTATACTGACTGGAGAGTAGAAAACAAAAGGTACAAATAGCAATATAATTTTACATCTTCTGGAAAACAGAAGATACGAACAATTTTAAAATATCTTCTGAAGAGCAAGCCCATTGATGTACTATAACTACTAGACTTTGTGGTCTAATTTAATTCTGTATTCAGAGATAAGGAATGAAAATGCATTCTTTAGCAAGAATTAAGATAGATTCCAAAGCTATGAGTTAAGGCAAGGAGGTATGCAAAAATTAGTTGTGGAGGTTACAAATTAAAGGGCAGTGCTTAAGCAGTTTTGTGCTTAATGTTTGCCACTCATCATTATTATATCTATAATAATTAATTTCAAAAATTAATGCTGTTTTGCCAAAGAGCTTATTATAATTATGTCAGCCCACCTTGTTGAAGATTATTTTCATACTAGGAAAAATACTTAATAGCACTAAATTAATCAAAACTCCACATATCTCATTTAAAAGAAGTCTGGAGGTAAGCAATCCAGACTTCGTCATCAGTGGAGTCCTCTATATAATTCTCTACCATCCTTGCTTGTGGTTTTTATCTCTAAGTCCTCTGTTTCACTGTGACTTCTGAAATTTCAATCTTGGCAATGTAGGCCAGTGAAAAAAGGAAAGGGTAACCTCAGCGGCAGACAGCAATCTAGATTGCCTTCTACCTTGGAAAGTGTTGCATTAATAGAAGAATAGCAACCGGTAGCTAATTGACATTCTGAGCCTCCTTCATGACAACTCTGTGTTAGCTATACCTGGATATCAGCATAGTTGGAAGGAAGGGAGGGAAAGAGGGAGGGAGGGAGGGAGGAAAAGGAAAGGAAAGGGAGAGAGCAAACATTTTTATTGTGAATCAGCAAAGTTGAAGCAGTACTAGCATTCTCACTGAACATTTGCACTTATAATTCATCAGCCAGGATTTCATCATAATGTGGCAAAAAAAACGGGTTGCAATTGAAATTTGAAAACATATTATTTTCCCTCCAAACTTGTATGGAATACTGTGCCTGTATTTTAAAAGGATTTTTGTTTCTAAGGAGTAACACAGATGCTACAATCTCTATTGAAAAGCCCAAGTACAAAATAACTTACTCACAAACTGAATAGTTTTAGAAGTATTAAACTCAAAGTCTTTAGATTTTCAATTTTGTAGACAGGGCAAGTTAACCCCAAAAGGTTAAATTACATTCTGGAAAACACACCAATATTTGGTGGAACTGCAAGAATGTAAATCTAGGTCTTGTGGCCACAAGTTCATGACTGATTTGAATGTAATATGCCATCTTTGAATTTAATTATTTTTAGACCAGAACAAAAACTAAACTTACAGATTAAGCTAGATTGCTTTCCATTTTTCTTACCCTTTTAGTCATTTTATAAAATGAAATGTAACATGTAGATATGTGCTCAAATCAAAAATGTTCATTTCAATAAATAATCACAAAATTAAAAAATCAACCACAAAGCAGTCTTCAAAAATTACTAGCACTTTAGATTTTCCTGTCCTACCACCTCTAAATCAATATTTTCTCCCTCCACGCAAAGTTAAAGTACCATCATGATTTTAACATTACACATTAATTTTGCCCAACTTTGTATTCTTTATTTATGAAATCATAAATTTGTAAGTATTATGTTTGTCAAACTTAACTTAGTATGTAGCAGTAACTAGTTCATTTTTATACAGTATCATTTGTGACGATTATTTTTCAATAGATAATAGACATTTGAGTCATATCAGTATTCTGAATACTGCCTTTATGAATATTTTTGTGCATGGGTTTTGGAGCTTTTATATATATACATATGTATATATATATCACTTAACAATGTTGATATGTTCTTGCAAGACATCACTTAACAATGTTGATATGTTGTTGCAAATTGTGACTTTAAGCAAAATGATACATATCCAAACCAATTATAGGCTATTTGTTAGCAACAAGTTAAGTTCCTATGGCATATTTATGGTCAAAAAACATCACCACACTTCTAGACAAAAACCCAAAATACTTCTAATATTGAATATTAAAATAACTGTGGGTTATACATTCATTTAATATTAATTTTAAAAATAAGACACAGATTTTTTTTTTTTGTAAATTGGTGAGTAATAGCAGTCCTTGTGGTGGATTAAATCATAGAATAAATGTTTGCAAAACAGAAATTGTAAGAGGACCTCCTCCCACCATGCAGGTCAAAAACAAACAGAAGTATGGTGGACTTGCTGAACATTTTTATCCTGCATCATTTATCGTCATGCATTTGTATGATCATCATACACTTTACACATTTTTATTGTACAATGACATGGATTCATTCATCTGTTCATTCATCTACTTTTTCTCTAACCAGTTTATTCAAGTTCAGGGTCATAGTTGATCAGAGACTCTACTGGCATTTAAGGCTTTAGGCAGGAACCCACTCTACACAGGACACCATTCCATCAAAGGGTACATTCACACACTTAGCTGCAATCACTCAGCCTGAGAGCACAGAGACACGCCAATGAACTTGACGTGCACATCTCTGAGGTGGAGGACCCAGAGAAAACTCAGGCAGACATGGAAAATGTGCAAACGCCACACAGACAATATCCTCGCACAAGTCATTTTTTTCTCTCATCAAGTTATAAGAAAATTATGCTGAATTAAATGCCATTATTTGAGAACCTGTTGTATATGAACTCCTATTTGCTATATAACTTAATAGAGGAATTTCTTGACTATATTGTGTCTATGTATGCAATTTTGTTAACCTCTCCAGTGTTTGCAACAACTTCACTTTCACAAACAGCTTTTGAGAGTCCTACTTGCCAATTTTTACCAAGACACAATGTTGTTGGGATAGATAGATGATGATGATAGATAGATAGATAGATAGATAGATAGATAGATAGATAGATAGATGATAATTGATTGATGATAGGTTAGACAGCTCTTCATATTACATTGCATTGCAAGGAAGTGGCTATGTCTTTACACTCTTACATTTCTCATATCTTGGGTGATGTAACTCCTTCCATCTCAGCACAATTTCTGAAGAAGTTTGGCAAAAGAGTATCCAGAAGCACTCACAAATAGTTGGGTAAATAAATAATTTCATAGAGAAGGGACTTTTACCTGATGTATAATAGTATTACACCAATACAGTTCACAATTATGAAGAAATAGTAGTTTCAAAAATATAATAAACTATTAAAATACTTGAGCTATTTAGAGGTAAAAGTCATCTCTTCAAAAACAATATTGACTTGTAGAGGCATATAATATTCTAATACAAATTATGGATGCTATCATAATTGACTTTTTTGATCTTTGAAAGAATGCATGTTGCTTTTAATGTATTTTAATTTGGTCATTTACATTTTAATTCAAAATCAAGTCACAGATTTAATAATTAGTAAAAACTTTGTTTTAAAAAGTGATTCAGATCATTGCTGATATAAAATAAGTTAGGTGTAATGCTTCTTATATCTTAGAAAAGAAATTAGTTAATACTGTTATTGTCCACAGCTATGGCTAGAAACATGCTTTTTATATATCTTTATTTGACTAAGATATCTTTTCCAGTGCTAGCACATGAAAAAGTACTAAATTTATTCTAAGAAATGTTGTGTGATGGTAGAAAAAGTATTATTTATTATATGCCATCTGAATGTTTTTATTGTATTTTTATCCTATTTATATTAGTATTCTTATTTTTGAACGCTGAAATATTTAGCATATAGGTAATTTTAAAAAATTATAATCTTAAAATGTCAACATTCACAAGTTAACAGAAAAATATGACATATCCAAGGTGGTAAACTTTAAATATTAATATTGTTATTATCATTGTAACACAAGAGGGGAAATACTTATAAATTCAAAAACAAACTCCTGGATATAATTTTAACAAAAAATGAACAAATCGAGCAAACAATTAAGGCAGTAGCCTTTGTTGGTAATCTTTTTATGGAGGATGTATTGACCTATACAAGTTGAATCCCACAGAGTAATGCAAAATGTACATCCTAAAGCCGTGCTAAACCAGTCCTTTCCCCACATCCTCCAGCTAACAATACCCTATCCATCATTCATGGATCATGTCAAATATCAGCTTTTGAGAAAACATGCCTAATTCATTCAACTGGACATTTTTCACATGTCTCTGCCTGTCTCTTTTTTTACTTGCCACATTTTATATTTTCACATTAATTTGGGGACATTTCTTACTGCAGAATAAATGCCAGGATTTAGAACCTTTAGCTTTGGTTTACCCAGGGATTCTAGAAAACTGTCTTGCATTTGATTAGTGTAAAACATATTTTTTAATGAACAATGATATATGTGATCTGTCTCTGAGCAATTATAATTTTTTTAAATTATCAACCTAACTTAAAATTGGGAGTTGTAATAAACATAGACGTGTCTCAGTTATTTTTATCATGTTCAATATGATATATACCAAAAGAATAAAACAACATTTTCAATGTTTATATAAATAATCTGTAGGAGTGTTATATATGCTCTTATTCTGATGAATACAAATGACTTATGTCTATGCATTCCTGTGTACATAACTTCATTTACATAAATCTTGTTATACTGTTATTATTGTATATATTTATATCCATATGGGCTTGTAAATATAAGTATGTGTTTGTGTATGTATAATTTCTCCTCATATTTCATGATGAAACGAAAAGATTTCACTAATGTTGATACATTTCAGCTTAACCACAAAACAATAATTTAGTTATCATGTAAACTTGTGTGTTGAGTTAAAGTGCACATGTGCATGGATGTGCATTTTATTCTAAGTTTTAAAATAAAGAAACAGAACTGTAAGTCATAACTCTGAAATTATAGAAATAGTAAATGATGAAGAACAATGGAAGTCAGATATTTTTGTATTTATCATTGCTATTTTTTTCATAATTCCTTTCTGTTGTCACCAAATAATCTATTTTTGTTTGTATAAATTGTGATAAGTTAATTAATTATTTTTTTATGCATGCAATGTTAGGAGTTTTTAAGTTGTTCAATACCATTTTATTTCTTGATTAATAATTACATTTAAATATTTATTGATAATAAAATTTAATTTGTACATGTTTTAATATACTTCAGAGATTATACTCACCTAGATCTGGATCATTACTATTATTTACTTCATATTTAATCACAAAGACATTATAAAACCCAAAAGACATTATTCACAAATGGTTATACAAATTTTTTGTGTATCAAACCAAATTTCAATTATTTTCTCTTAACCTGAGAAAGATTTTAAACGAATACATCTGAATGTATACTGTACTTTTAGAATCAAAATTTTCAGTTAATCTAAAACGGTGGTGTATAGTTGCTCATTGTATGTTTTAGATTTATACCTTAATGTATTTTGGAACTCATTATACACAAAACCCTTTGGAGGATGCTCTATAACATAATCACATTGTGATTAATTAGCATAATAAGTATATGCATACTCATGAGGTTCTGACAATTTGGTGGGAAATGACAAACCTTATTAATATTTTGGGGAGACAAAGATCTGAATGAACCTATAAATTCATGTTCTCCACCTTTAAAAGAAATTGACAGAGTTGAGCTAGCCCACAAAAATAAGAGGCTCATATATGTTTCAGAGTTTAGAGGCTCCTCCCACTTTGTATCTCAGTGTTTTCATCAACCAGGGGCAAATATCATCCTTCTGGCTTCACTTAGAAGTTTTTTGACTCACTGTCTTTACAAATCATGAAATGATCAGGAAGTAAGACACCCTTTATTGGAGAAGCAACCATTGTGTGTGCAGCCCAGCTCTGCCTGCTGGACACAGCTCCTTATGAGACAATGGTAGCTGGGTGATCTGTGTGTCCTGCGCCTCCTCAACTTGTTAAACTCTCCTCTACACACCCCCTGGAGAACAATTGTGATTTACAATTATGACATATGGCACAAATAATCTGTTTCCCTGCCTCTTTACAATGAATTATAATTAAATAAATGAGTAGTGAACACATATAACCTTTTCCAAGTAACCATTTAAAAATATATTTTAAAAGAGAAAGTTAGAAAAATCTAGGCTATTACTTTGAGAATTTTGTTTCTTATAATTTATTCATTAAGAAATTTTCAATCACTGAAAGATATGTCTTTTTTTGAAAGAGCAATAATATATTAAATAAAATGTAGGTACAACTTGAGGTAATCTCTCTGAAGCCCAGCAACAGTTTTAAGAAACTCTTCAGGCACAAACAAAAAAAAATCTCATTAATATCACTAGCTTATTTGGAAAGAAGACAAAAGAGCTCTAAAATGTAATGGCTGCAATTCTTCAGAACCACCCATCTGGAAAAATTCTAATATTCATTCTAATACAACTGTTTTTAAGCACAATATAGTGTGTGTGTGTGTGTGTGTGTGTGTATGTGTGTACATATGCAGCTCTGCATATCAATATATTAGAATATTGTTCTGATAAGTAGAATGGAAAATGTGAGGACTTTTTATATTTAAAAACTTCAAATTTGAGTCAGTTTATATGAGATAATTTATATTTCTACTTACCAGTATATTTGTTTCTTTTTTAGTTTCAGTTTTACCTAGAGGGAAGAGAAAAACAATCACTATTTTTTTATAAATAAAATCCTAAAGTGATTTAATTTATAATGATAATAATAACAGTAAAGATTATCTTAAGATGCAAATTAGTTTGCTGAGCATATGAATTGCATCACTTTAGTGATGAATATAAAAATAAATAAATAAACTTACTTCCGATTTTGTGATTTTTCTTTCAAACCTTTTCTGCAGATAGTGGTGGAAAACTTAATCTGGGGGAAATCCTTGCTGCTCCAAGTGTACTCGAGGAACCAGCAGCATCACTATCATCTGTGGGTTTTTGTAGAAGTGGAGAATCTAAGAACCCTCCCTGGGTCTACTCAAGGTCTCGATTATCAAAAAACACCCAGATGATCAATTTTCAACTGAAGTTTGCGATCCCTTGCTGTAGGTGTATAATTTTTAACATTGGCTGTATATAAAAAAACAACTTAAGAAATATGCTGATGCTGGGTCATATTGAAGGTCAATTTTTAGTTCTTTTAAAAATCACTGAGAGGGTCAGGAAGATGGAGGCCGAGCCAGTCGAACTATGCTAGTCCCAGTGTGAGTGAGTGAGTGTATGGAAAAAGGTTGTGTATGTGCTGGTGAGCAAGTGGGTGTGTGAGTGGCTGTCTGAATGAGGGCTAGGGAGCTAGCAGCCAGGGCTCTTCTGGTGCAGTGGCTGGTGCCATAGCTGCTGGGCTTGGATCCTAGTGATGCCCGGGATGCAGAAGCCAAGCACCATTTTATTATTCTTTCTTTCTTTTTCTTATTTTTAAAATCAACACTCTCCCTGGAAAGAAAATGCTGGGAGAGACCAAGTGGGGGTTCGTGAGCAAGTTACCAGGCCCCTGGTGCAACAGCTGGTGCTGCGGCTTCTCTGCATTGTCCCTGGCTCTTCCCAGGTCATAGAAGCCGAGCACCATTACTTTTTTAAAAAAACAAAGTTTTTCTGAGAAAAAGCAGCAGGGAGAAACCATCGCCCCAGGATCTTCCTCACCATTGCAGCAGGAGAGAGACTGCCATCTCCTGGTTTTGCTGCACCACTTCAGCACCTGGCAGAGCACTGGCAGCAGGACCTGTGGAGGGAGTCCAGAGGCAAAGCCCCACAGAAGAGAGGCACCCCACCACCATCCTGAAGGCAGGGCAGGAAAGTGCTCCGACTTTCTCACCACAGAGCAACAGACTCAATCTCTGTGATTGGCAGTCAACTATCAGGGATTGATGGTGACCCAGAAGGAACATCGTGAAAGCACAAACTTTGAAGGGACCTGAGGAGTACTGAGTTCCAGGAGCCCTACCTCCTATCCTGACTCAGCTGCAGGACAAAGGATGTGGCCAGAAAAGGACAAGGAAGAACTCCAAAGAGATCAGTGGTGAGTCTGGGGCTGACCCAAATCCCCTCCACCCCAGCAATTCTCTGAACATCAGATACACACAGCTGAGCAATGACTGAGAGGGACAAACCCAGGTGGAGCGTGGACCTCAGTCACAATAGGAGCACTCCATTCCAGGATAAACCTGGCTGGGGCACTCCCCATGAGTATATACCTGGGGAGGAGACAATCCTGTACCTTCCCACCAGAGAAGATCTCCCTGACCATATGATAATGAGAGAGGAGGACTGCAGCCCCACCCACCTCCACTGCCCCTCCTCCTTCTCTGCTTCCAACACTGAGGAGAGAGTGAAAGAGGTGGCTCTGCACCTCTGAGTAGAGGAACAATTACAGAGCCTGCCACAAGAGGGCAGTTTTTTTTTTTAATTTTCAATTTTTAAAAATAATTTAAAAAATTTTTGAATGTTTGTTTGTTAGTTCTTCTATTTTAAAAATATTTTTCCCTTTTGCATGAATGTGTATGTGAGGGCTTGATCTGCATTCCCCCGATATTTTTTCTTTTCTTTTTCTGTTTCTTTCTTCTTTTATTTGTCATTTTCTGTTTATGTGTGTATGTGAATGATTGACTGTTCATCGTTAAATTTTATTGTTGTTGCTGTTTGATTTTGCTCTTTTGTTCTTCTAGGGTTTTTATTATCATTTCTTATAGCTTAAGGTGTGTGTCGATATATGTGTGAGGGTTCAACCTAAGTTCCTCCCCCTCCCCCAGTCTTTCTGTTTTTCTTCTCTATTCACTTTGTGCTTGGCGTGTGTGTGTGTGTGTGTGTTTAGTTTTCTTGCTTTTTTTATTGTTGTTATTGTTTGTTTTGTTTTATTTTGTTGTTATTCCAGTTTGTTTTGTGGTGTGTGTGTGTGTGTGTGTGTATGTCTGTGTGTGTGTGTTCAATTGTTTTTTGCATTGGTTTCTGCTATGCATCGTTATATAGAGTGGTGGTAGGGAGTAGGTCTTAGAAATAACATACAGCAATAAGTGAACATTGTAATTTGCAAGCATGTTTGTGAATCTGAGTGCCCCATTCATTACTTTATTTGAATTTCAAAAACTGCAAGAGACAGCGAAGCTTCCCACCCACCATTCTATTTCAAAATAGAACAAATCCAGAGCCTGGATCAGGGAAGAATAGAGGACTGAGCAAACATCAGAAGGGAAAGCCTCTCCCACTGACACTGAATAACAGAACTAAAGAGAAAAACAAGAGATCTGTAACAAATGAGGAAAAACCAATGGAAGACCTCTGGCATTTTGAGTGTACCAAAGACAAAACTCCTGAAAAAATCAGACCTTGGTGCCAGAACAATGGAAGTCACCAATGAGTGTCCCCAGAATATGACAGGGATTAAGGAATGGATGGAAAGAGTGAATAAGACTCAAGAAAGACAAGATGCAACACTGAAAGAACTTGTAACAGAGATTTTGGCAATAAAAAATTTAATCCAGGAAATAAATAACAAGATGAGAAGCATGGAAAGCAGAATTAATCTAGCTGAAGAAAGAATCTCATAACTTGAAGAACAGAACATGGAATTAACCCAATATGTAAAAGACATAGAAAGAAGACTCAGAAAGAAAAAACAAAGCCTTCAAGAGAGGTGCAATTATATCAAGAGACCGAACCTACACCTGATTGCTAGAGGAAGAAAGGGAAATAGAGATCAACTTGGAGCAAGTATTCCAGGAGGTAATCCGAGAAAACTTTCCCCATTTCACCAGAGAAATGACCAGCCAAGCAGAAGAGATACAGAGAACCCCCACAAGACATCATATGAGAAGACCAACCCCTAGACACATAGTAATTCACCTACATAAAGTAGGCACAAAAGAAAAATCCTAAAGGCAGCAAGACAGAAAGGTCAGTCTACGTACCAGGGAAAACCAATCAGAATAGCAGCAGACCTATTGGCAGAAACACTACAAGCAAGAAGGGACTGGGTCCCTATATTCAAAGTCCTCAAAGAAAAACAATTTCAACCAAGAATTTCCTATCCAGCCAAGCTTAGTTTCATCAGTGATGGAGAATTAAAAGTCTTCCCAGACATCCAATACCTAAGAGATTATGCAGCTTTCAGACAAACTCAACAGGAGGCACTTAAAAAGATATTAAGCACAGAAAAAGGAAAAAAAAAGAATGACCACACACTTCCCAAGAGAACAGCAGGGCACAGAATCAACAGAGAATACAGTGCAATAAGAAACTTAAAAACACACACATACATCAACCCCAAAGTCAAAAGAAAACAAACAAAAAAGAAAAAAACTTTATAAGAACATCATGACAGGGATAAGCAATCACATTTCAATAATCAGCCTGAATGTGAATGGACATGCATTGCACCACTGAAAAGACACAGAATGGAAAACTGGATAAGAAACCATGACCCAATTATTTGCTGCATCCAGAAGACTCATCTCACCACAAGGGACGCACATAGCCTCAAAGTTAAAGGATGGAAAATGAGTTTCCAGGCAAATGGATCACAAAAGAAGGCAAGAGTTGTGATCTTAATATCAGATAAAACAACCTTTAAGCTATTAAAAATTTTAAAAGATGCAAAAGGACACTACATAATGATAAAAGGTTCAATTCATCAACAAGAAATATCCATCCTAAATATATATGCACCCAACCCAGAAGCACCAGCATTTGTAAAGCAACTACTAAGTAAACTAAAAAAAGATATTGACTCTAACACTATTATAGCAGGGAACTTGAATACCCCACTGACAGCCCTAGATAGATCATCGAGGCAAAAAATCAACAAGGAGATCCAGAACCTAAACTTAACACTCGACCAAATGGACTTAATAGATACCTACAGATTATT
>CAUYQG010289627.1:0-10200 GCA_963574415.1 Tarsius wallacei
CACCTAGACCCCCGGGCAGGCTCCCATCTCTTCTATATATTGCAAAATGTTCTTCTCTACTGTAAGTTCTGGCCCAAAGGTCACCACCTCTGTGAAGCCTTCCAGAAACCTCTTTCCCCACCAGCCAAGTTCTCTGGTCCACACCCTGCACCTCCACAGCCCTGGACATGCACCTCTGGGGCAGCCCAGCTGCCCATACTATAGAGTAATGCCTTGTCTCCCCAAGAGCCTGACACAACCTAGGACCTGGTACACAACAGGTGCTCAGTAAATGTTTGAGGAGTAACAGATGAGTCTTTTCACAGCTCCGGGTTTGAGCCTGCAGCTGCAACATGCCACTCACATAACCACTCCAGGATTCAACTCTTCTGGGTCCCTAGCCGATGGCTGTTTCGTTACGGTAATGTCTCTGTCAGGCTGAGTGAAACCACTGTGTATCCTAGCCGCTTCCTGTTCCTGATACCGATTCCCTGGGAAGATGGACAACTGCATTCCTTGGAATCTCTTACCCCTCTTCCAAAGGTAGCCATTCCCCCAAAGTGTCGGGCTCCTGCTTCTTTGCATGTGTTTGTGGAAGGAGGAGTGTGGAGGCCTTTGACCTCCTGGCTGCATCTGAACTGGAGAGACAGGAGCAAGCCTCAGGTGCCCGCCACCTTTCTTTGACCAGGCCAGAGCTGCAGCTACCAGTGGCCCAAAGGCACCTAGCCTGGGGTCAGACCAATTCTTGGGAGGCTAACAGGCCATCAGTCTTGGGTGAAAGTGGGGGCACCTGGGAAGGTGGAGAACTTACAAACCACACGGCTCTCAGACAAGCTTCTCCCCTGAACCTTCAAGAGCAAACGGTAGAGGCCAAGTTTGCCCAGCCTGTCCTCATGTCTGGCTCAGCCCAGGTCCTAGAGCCAACGCCAAAGTCCTCCATGTAAGTCCTCCTGGCTTCACTAGGAAGTTCACTTCAGTGCCAGGGGACGTGCTGTGTCCTGCTGATGCTCATGGAGACCGATGGCCCAGAGTTTCTAGAAATCCTGGGTTGAAAATGAGGCTTCATATACCTAAAACGATTAATCCGATAGATTTCCTGTAGGTGGTAAGAGCTGTGAACCACACATTCTGGGCACAGAGTTTGCTACTAAGTAGTTTTCCTCAGAAGTCCCCTACAAACACACCAGTAGAAAGACAAGTCTAGAGAATTCCTTCCAAAGCAAGTGCAAGCCATAGAATGGGAGGGGTCCCAAAGTCCAGCTGGTAGGTGTGGATAGAGTCCCAAGGCCCAGGAGCTGAGAGGGAGTAGTTGTTTGCTGATGGCAGAAAGCCACATGCTGAGCCTAGAGCTGCCCATAGTTGGGTAAAGTTGGGGACCTTTCCCATTATTACTGGCCTGCCCTTCTTGACACCACTGTCCGGTTTTTGTTTTGTTTTGTTTTGTTTGTGTCTCTTCATACCTCTCTGCCTCCAGGACTCATACATCTTCCCAGATCTGTAAACTAGCAATAATAATATACCGACATCAAAGTATTATTTTGAAGATGAATGGAAACACTACCCCAAAGCACTGAGACACTAGCTTGGCTCCAGTCTTCACTCAATACTCACCAGCTATTAGGACCACAGTCATTATTACTAGCTGCTCCTGGAGGACCTGATATGGTCAGCCACACCAAATGAAGCTGGGAGCCATCGAGAGACTGACATCCAGAGACTGGCATCCAAAACTTTCTCGCCCTGCCCTGCCTTTGCCTGGATCAGCTCCTCAAGTATGAGGCTGGGTGGGAAGAGGGTGGGACAAGCTCTGGGGAGTGACAGAGTTATCAGATGTTATTACGTCCCACAGACAGGCAGCCCCAAGCAAATGTCCCAAGGGAAACCCCCTGTATACCATGACTCCCTTCTTCTAGCAAGGCTGCCTGATTCTGAGCTAGCAAGTGTGTCTGTCTGCTGCCAGCACCCCAGATGCATCTCATGCTCACAAACTGGGAGCCCCGCTGAAAGGAATAAAGATGGACTTTTAGAATTTCATGGAGAGATCAGGTTTGTCCCTCTGAGAACAAAATGCCCCAGCTCTTAAACGAAACTGGAGATTAAACTGTCTGGAGAATCAGGGAAAGATAGAAGACAATTTGAAACTTAGATATTTAGAAACGCCCAGTTTTCTATAGCACTTATCTATAGACACTTCTCCAAGTGTCCGAGATCATTTTTCCTTAGGTAGTAGTTTGAAGACCACCATGTCAGTTACTCGGGCCTTGATGATTGAAAATGTGGAAACCCAGGTCCTCACTAGACCTGCTTAGACTGATCTCTGAGGAAGGGATGCTGGAATCCACATTTTAAACAACCAACTTTGGTGACTCTTGTGGATAGTAAAGTTTAAGAGTCAATGGCTCCTTTCCAGATACATGAGACCCAAAATTCATCCAGGACCTCCTTTTCTCATGGAGCTCACAGTCCAAGGGACATTAGCCAATCCAAAGGGTTTTTGGAACCTGATGAAATAGCCTCATTAAAATCAGGCAAATGAGTTTATGCTGCCTTTGGGTTACCTTCTAACAGGGTCACCTCATGGCCATGCGAAGGCCTCATCTATCTGCAAAAGTGTGACAACCAGGACATGCACCTGGACCCATTCTTTTCATCATCTCCCAGAAAGAAGGCACCATGAAAAAGAAAACTAATTTCACAAGCACAAGGAGAGAGGTTTATTGCTCATGGTGACAGGAGACAGAGCTGAGTCCTGGAAGAATCTACATTTGGTCTGAGATGACTCAAGTCAACCCCCCGCCCCCTGCTCCGCCAACCTGGTTTCTTTGTAAAAACAGGCAGGCTGTTGGTGAGGCATCTTTGAGAGGTGAGCTGACCACAAGACACACAAACCCCAAATGCCACAGCACGCATGCAAGTGGATTGTCCCTGTGGGGGTCCTAAGGCTCCAAAATCCCCTTCCCCTTCTCCAGAAAGGGGCTTAAGGAAAAGCTGGACCATTGCAGGGTGATTTTAAAAAAGGCAAATTCTGACTGAGCAGGACTAGGAACTAAGCCCTACCTGTGGACTTAGGAATTTAAAAGCCTCTCCTTTATGGGCTTCATTTTCAAGCTTCTTTAAATGTGTTCACTCCGTCCAACTGCTCACCAGACTGTAGGCCTTAAATGTCAGAGCCCCCCACTGAACTGAAGTCAAGCAAGTAACATTAGGCCCTCTGACTTAGATACTGAAAATCTTGGTGTTTCTATGTGTTATACCTGAGAAAACAATGTTACATTTGATAAATTAAATGACCAAAATGAGGTAGATAATTCAATTGGTAATAAAAAGCCGGGGGTGAGTTTTATAGACTGTCTATAGCTGAAATATGAACATTTGTCTAAAGGTGATTCTAGCAGACTTGGTTGATGCTGATTGGCAGTGCAATAATTTTCTTCTTGCTTCCCTTTCAGTTTTAATGCCTGTGTCCGAATAATGAAAACATCTAATCAGTGGACCCATCTGGGGTTTTTTTCTACATGATGCCAATACGACAGGTTGTATTGCTTTTAAGCAGTTTTAGAGGTACCGTGAAAATTACGAAAAGCATCTTTCCAGGGAATGTGATATTGTGGGTGGCAGGTCTCACTTTTTGTCTAAAGAAGAGGTGAAAGAGATCTGGTTACTGCCAGGAGAGTCACGTTGCCTATCCAGTATAAGGCAAGCAGAAGATTTGCCATAGTCATTCCTCCAAACCGATAGCGATGAAAGGATATTTGCTGCTTGAATTTGACTGTCTACTGACCTCATTCACTGGGCCACTTTTCCTCTTTTGTCCAACTATAAAACTATTTGTTTCTCCCAAAGGTCTGAGTGAAGAAAAAAAAAATTATTTGTGTGCCAAGGGAGATAGTCCTGGGAGGTTCAATTGTGTGTTTTGTCTCTGCTCCTTGCTTGCTTTCAATGCCAGTGGTACTTTTGGGTCTGGGATAATGGAAGGTAAACAGCTTGTCACTAGAAAACTCTACAAAAGCAAATCTCTGTCGTGATTCAAACTTGAGTGACCAAATGGGCTCTGAACTGGAGCAATTTTGTTTCAGTAGCACACAGTCATGTCTGGCAGTGGTGTGCTGGTAGATATTTACCAACCAACTCTCTGTGGGGAAAAGGTCCGATTGACACATCAGCTAATTTTCATAGAATAAAAACTCCCACCATGGCTAATTTCAAGCTACCGACATGATGTCTCAGATCACAAAATTGGGAAGGGACATGCCCCATGGACTCGCCCAAGCAGGTATGAGCACATCTCTGATAGCAAGGAGACGATGTCAAACCTTCCTCGGAAGCTACCTCTGTCTCGGTTCTAGTCTCCATGGAAACTTTGAAACTAGACAAGACTAGGTCAGACTGAGTTGTTTTCCAAATGAGGAACTAAGAGCTAATAAGACAACATCTTTTTAAGCAAACATGCAGTCGCTTCTCTGCCTTTAAGTACTGGGGCTGCCTGGCTGTAAAAACCAATAGGCTCTTTCTGGTTGCTTTCTGTTGGACCAGGTCCTCTCCTCTGCACCTCCAAAGTTAGGACTTGAAGAGCTGGAAGGAGACAAGGAGCCATCTGATACCCACTGCTCCCCATCCTTCCCACTCTGGAGCCGTGGCTTAGAGTGGGGAATTGAGAGATGAACGCTCTTAGCGTTCATAAGTCAATGTGAAATGGTAAACAAAGATGGGGTGGACAGAAAGCATGGTCTACTCACCTTGGTTGTTATTAATCAGGTGGGAATGCCAGTGGATTGGCATGTGTATTGCAGTTACGGTAGCTTATAAATACCTTCCTCTCTCATCAGTACATGGCACTTGCTTGACAAACTGGGACCGTCTCTAATTTCAGCTGATAGACTCACAGAAACGAGAATGTGGAGCCACCCGTATCATGGGATGCAGGGCCTTAAAAACCAAGGCTAACTCCGTTCTCAGTTCAGTTCTTGCCCATGCATCTCACAGGACATGCGGGACAAGATGCGTAAGACAAGGTGAAACGCTTTGTGCAAATTCAGGTCACAATTGAGGGAAGGGGGAGACCAACCAGCCACCTTCCTCCAGCTTTCACTGAACTCCAACAGTTAGGGCATGTAAATCAGAAAAAGGTAATCTTGGTTAGACTTCAAAGAATCTAGTACGCATATCACCTGCCTATTTAAACCATTTTCATGCTAAGATTGTCTACACACACAAACATTAGCTTTTTTTTTTTGTCAGAGGAGGGGGAAGAGGGACAAAAATCGAAACCAATTTACCATTTCTATTACAACTGGTCAGCAGCAATTGGGCAGCCACTAGGTGTTAAATGTTTCCTCCTTTGGCGCAGAGCCCAAGGGTCCCAGCTGAGCACAATGTCGCCAGTGCCAGCTGAATAATATTTGGCTTGAAGCAGCCACCCCCACCTCATGGACTAGAGGCACCGAGTTAGATCTGGGGCCAAACGGCCACTGCCAGCCTCGCTTTCAGCATGACTGAAATGTCCCCTGGAGACTTTTCTTCAGCATGGAGCCAGCATCCGGTGGTCAGCAAGCAGGTGGACGCCATGCCTCCCCGTGTGCCGCCAACTCTCTGCATCCTTGATAGTGACAGGACTGTTATCCCCTGTGGGGCCTCAGCTGAGTCTAGGAGCTCAAAGGAGCTTCTTCTCAGAAAGGAAGGCCAGGGCAAGGCCCACAATCATCCTTTGGTGACAAATAGGGACAGTCCAACCCCTGCCCTTGAGGAACCAGGAAGCAGGCTCCGGAGCCCCTGCAAGCCAGGGGACCAGAATCGCGGGGCTTGCCAGGGGCTGGCTCTGGTGATATCTGCCCTGGGCACCCAGGCCCTCCCTCCCTTCTCACCGCTGCCACATTCTGAACTCCCCAGCAGGAGCGTGGTCCTTCACTCAGAGACGGGCAGAATGTTCTGGCTGTGAGAGTCACCTGTGAGACCTGAGGAGTGGATGGAGCGTCTGTGAAGGATCCTGTTCAGAATCTCCTTGCAGCTTTTGCGGTACTGATGTCGCAGTAAGGAGTACACAAAGGGGTCGGATGCGGCCTTGCAGTAGGCCAAGCACTTGGACAGCACCCCCCAGTGGGAGCCGATGGGTGCCGTGGAGTAGAGCTCCACCAGCCTGCGGAGAGACGGGGAAGCCATTACTGAGGGCGCTGCTGGGTGCCTGCCACCAGGATGGTGCCTGAGCCCCTGGGGACCGCTGCCAAGCCTCAGTTTCTCTGAGACTGCCTCCTCAAGTGACAACGACAAGTAACGGTTTACACCGATCACAGTGATGGCGAACATTCATCAGGCACTTATTTTATTCTAAGCACGGTGCAAACTAAGCACTTTCCACATGTGATTTTGCCGAGCCCTGGGAGATATGACCATCTCCGTTTTACATGTGAGGAAACAGATGTCCCAGGAGGTTAAATAATTTGCCCAAGGCTACAGGGCCAGTAAACTGTAAAGGCGGAGTTTGAACCCCGGGTCTGTCTGACTCTGAAACCCAAGCTGAACCGAAAACCAGGCTAACAGCTAGTCATTAGCTGTCCTGGGTGTTGGCTGCAACTCTGCTGCTGACCTGCTGTGTGGCCTTGGGCATGTCTTTTCACTCCTTGGACCTGCATGTCTTATATGAAAAACAGAAAGGTGGGACAAGATCGTCTGGTTGATCTTTTCAGCAAGAAGAGTCTGGGCCCATTCTTTGCTTCAAATTCTGGCTCTGCCTTCCATGGGAGGAAGGGCTGAGAATACTTTTGAAAACATTCTGCAAAGCTCAAGGTAAGTCTTGTTTCAGAAAAGCTTCTGCTGGCAGAAAGGCCTCCTCCCAGGTTTGGGATTCCAGTGATCTCTGGCAACAGAAACAGTCGGAGTACCCTAAAGAGACCTCATTCTTTGGGGTAGGGACAAGGGAAGGCACAGACCGTGTGTCTTGGAGACCTCTTGGAACCCATCAAACAATGCCATTCAACAGCACTAATGCCAGGTTATGAGTCAGGAAAAGCCTCTCACTGTGTCAATAGAATTCCATCCAAGTCAAGCTGCTTATCCTCCTCCCTTAAGTATGTCCACCTTTGGCCACATTTGGACATTATCCAGTATTAATTTAAGGAAGGAAAGCCCCACCATGCTACACGAGAGCTCGGAGATCATAAATCACTCTTTCATCCACCCATTGTCATATGAGGAAATTGAGGCCCAGAGAAGAGAAGGGTTTGGCCAACGTCACACAGCAAGTCAGTGGCCGCGGTAGGTGCAGCACCTGTAGTCCACCCTGACTGGGGGTCTGGTACCTGTATTCTACCTGGGATACCTGCAAGATAGGAGGCAGTGGTGGCTCTCAGCTTGGTGGGATGCCCAGGTGAGGACTCAGGCACAGAAAGAACTGAGTTTGAGTTGGAACCATATTCAGTTGCTGCCATATTTAGTTGGTTGCTGCCATATTTAGTTGGTTTTTTCTGAAACCTTCTTTGGGCTGAGGTCATGAGGGCAGACCACAGAGCCGGTGAAGGGAAGGAGGGGAAAGCTGGTGGCGTGCTATCCTTCACTGAAATGTTCCATTTTCAAACAGACCCTCAACGAGTCTACTCTGAGGCCCCTCTATTTGGCTTCCCATTTGCAGCACCACTGTCTGCCCTTGACCTCTGACCCTGTGGGGAACTGTGGCTGTGTTCCCTCTCGTGTCTTTGGGAGCCTGAATGGGAAAATGGAGCTGTTAGTATTCAGGAAATCCGTACTTTTAAGAAGTCTATTTTGAGAAGTGATCAATTTAAAGGGACAAAAAAGCCTTTAATTTAGCAGTCACACCTAATAATAAGAATGAAAGAGCTGAATGCCAACACGTTGATATGAAATGGCAAATGGCTTTTCCAAAATATCGAGTCTTTTATGTATTGCTAAATTCGGTCTTAGTGTTTTGGCTCTCCCAAAATAATTTATCAAAAGAGCCAAATATCATCAAGCAATCCAGCAAGATCAAAATTATTATTTGCATGCTATGTCGATTTCACAGAATAAAATTATTTAGGACGATTTAAAATTTATCCATTTAGATAATGAAGAGATCTCAATTAATTAAGTGTCTACCTGGCTCAGTCATAATAATTCCCAGCTGGGTGTTTCCTTTGGACCAAGCACTTGCGTGTACAATTTCTAACCTTGCGTGAGCCTTCAGAATGAGTATCATTATTCCCATTAAATGCACCTACAAGCCAAGGAACATCAAGAATTGCCAGCAAACCATTAGAAGCTAGGAAAGAGGCATGGAACGCATTCCTTTTCACAGCCCTCAGAAGAAACCAACACGTTGATCTTGGATTTCTGGCCTCCAGAACTGTGAGGGAAGACTTCTCTGTGATTTGAGCTACCAAGTGTGTGGCACTTGGTTGCGGCAGCCCTAGAAAACTGAGATATGTCGTGAGGTCGCCTGGTTGTCCTGGGGTCTTTGGCCATAGCGGCATCTAAATGCACCAAGCCCGCACCCCATTCCTCAGCCCCCACCCCACATATACTCAGGACGACCCTGGAGATTTGTCAATGCATTAGCATCCTCAGGTGCAGGGTAACCCCCCCCCACAGGATGCAGGGCCTGTCCCAACAAACACCGGTCCCTGCCACCTGCCCTGACCTTCCACTAAGCACCAAGGTGACTTTCCATGTCTTCCCTGGGGTATGAACTGGAAAACCCTCTGCCTGCCATCAGGCTCCATCC
Organism: Tarsius wallacei; assembly: GCA_963574415.1. NCBI lineage: Eukaryota > Metazoa > Chordata > Mammalia > Primates > Tarsiidae > Tarsius > Tarsius wallacei. Next base: position 8,690 of record CAUYQG010289627.1, read on the forward strand.
AACAGGAAACGTTTATGCTTCTGTGCTCACAATGCACACGTGGCTACCCTGACACGGCTCCCCTGCCAAAATCCCCCAGGGGGAGTCCACACACCAGGTCAGCAGGTCAGGTGGGGGAAGGGGGAGGGAGGGGGCAGGAGCCCACTTTTTCAGGCCTTTAAAGGGATTCTGATGTAGGCAGTTCAGTCCTATAGAAGTCTGGGCAGTGTGTGGGCGGTGGGGGTATCATACACAGTGCTTCAGGGGCAGAGCTTCATGAATCGGAAGCTGAGTACAGAGACGTGCATTTTGCTGACTCGGGCTGAGGCACAGAGCAGATACCCACAGACGGCATTCCCTGCAAATCCTACGTGCCTGCCCCCACCTCTGTATCCCTGTGCTCTGGGATTTATTCACGGGGCTCCTCCATGATCCACGGCTCTCCCTCTGGTGTGGCTTACAGGCACGTCTGAGCTGGCTGTTGCAGCCAAGGACTGATGAGGACAGGAGTCAGCCCACCCGTGCCCCTCACCCACAGGAACCTCACACTCCCACCCAGCAGCCTGGGCAGTCCTGGTTCATGGAGGAAGGGTGGGGCACATCTGCCAGAGCTCTGAGGCATTCTCTGAAACCCTGGAGGGACCAATGTCCTGATAGTCCTCAGTATCAGAGATCCCCAATGAAAGTGGGTTCTGGGGTGAGAACAGGACCAATGAATGATACCAGCAGCCCTTAACCCAGCACCTCCTTTGGTCCCCCAGGGGTTTGGGATCTCCTTGACTGCTTTACAAACATCAACTCAGGCCTCTGTTATTACTCTCTCTATTTTACAGAAGCTAGAACCACGGGAGTGACTTGTCAAAGCCACGTGGCCTGGGTAGAGAAAACAGGATCTGGACTTGCATAGTGGGTGCCGGCAACCTTGTGCCTTCCCAGTGCCAGGCTGCCCCAGGAGCCTCCTTGACGTGGGTTCTTGTTCCATGGTTAGTTTCAAATCTTTAAAGGGATAAATTAGTGCGCTCTCTTTGCGCCTTCTCTGCCACTATCATCTCTCCCCTCTCTCTTTCTCCCTTCTCCCTCCCCCTATAGGCACATGCACACACACATACAAGCTGTGCACTAAATGCAACATGGCCCACAGAAAATCCCTTGGGAAACCAGCCCAAGAACTTTCCAAGTCTTCAGGAGAACTTGGCCTGCATGTTTGAAGACCTGTAAGTAATAAGCTGATGCTTTAAATGTTCATGAGCCATTAGTGGAAAAGTCATTTTATTAATAGAATATTAACATTTGGGAGTCATCTGCATATGAAATCCCTCTCCCATCTACACGATTCCATTACTTTGAAAAGCCACAATGATGGTGCTGTCAGATTTGAAAATGCCTCAAAACCTGATTCCGATGATTTAGGACAACCATAATTATTTGTAAGCACACATCACTGCAGAGATAATAGCCTTACAAATCCTTCTAGACACATGAATTTTAATTCAGAAAATACTTAATTAGAGCTTTTGGATGAGAATCTGTTG
>CAUYQG010289630.1:0-18794 GCA_963574415.1 Tarsius wallacei
TGAGGGGGATGGGATTAATGGTGGTGGGTATCTATCTGAGGATGGGGAGACACCTCTTATCAACAAGGGTACCTGAACGAAATATTTTTGTATGCCTAACCCCTAACTGTACCCCACAATAACATAATAAAATAAAAAATAATAAAAAAAAAAAAAAAAAGAAGAAATAGGTGAGTATGGAAAGAGACTGTGTGCGTGCATTCAAAGGAACTTCATGAGGAGAAGCATCAACATTCATAACAAGAATGAGGAGGTTGACAAGAAGGATGGCAATGTCCCAGAGAAGTGGTGCCAGTAAAAACATTCATATGAAGGGGATTCTTGGTAATATTTCATGACTTTGAAAATTCAAAGGAAGAAATGCTGAAAGCTTATCCAAACTTATAAAGGACTATGTCAGTTTATTAAGGCTTAGAAAAGAGGCTCCTCTATATCTTAAATTATATGATGAGAAGCAGGCAAACACTGTTTAAACCACATTGATTTTTTTACAGTGAAATGAAGCACTTTGATTTTTAATGTTTCTAAGTTTTCTGAGTAACAGTGTTCTTAAAAAATTGTATTGTTTTCACTTTCCCTACATTAATAACTGATAGTAAGAGAGATTTAATATCCTAAAAAAACTTTAAAAATCATAGAACAATCATGACTTTCTGATTTAAAAGATTATTTGTACAATTCCAGCTTGTATGTCTTTTCAAAGCCCTACACTGTCGAGAAAGGCGAGAACTGCTTGTTCTAACTTCTTTACTTCATCTGAGTGGTCAACAATCCAGTTCAGTACATTTTAACAGGTACTATGTAGTTTCCAACTTACCACCAATTGTGCTTATATAATTTTAAAAAAGTCTACAGTTTAAAATGCTTTGGAACCTCTTAATAGCCTAAACTTAAAGAAAATCACTGATATAAACTTTTCAATATGAATATCAATGACTGCCACTGATCAACACTGCAGGAATAATAAAATGCATGGCATTTTCACTGGTCACATACAATACATTGTCATCAAACTCCCCCAAAAAAGTAATTCAGAAAGCATCATTTAAGCTTAGAAAATATGTACTAAAGTTATAATTTATTATTTTGAAAATAAAAGACTCATTTATATTTTTGCCTGTCCCAAGAAAGATGTCATAATTTTTTAGGAAAAGCTATAAATTATTTTATCTCTGCAGATCATAAATAAATTAATTGCATTAAGATTTGCTCCCATTATAGAAGCGGAAAGATAAATTAATAATGCATTTTGGTGTTGAAGAGGTACACAGAAAGGCTAATATTCTCCTAAGATGAACCACACACCAGTAGGCAGACCAAAAACATTTTTTGAGTTGGAGTCTTACTCTGTCACCCAAGCTGGAGTGTAGTGGCACACTCATATCCACTCCAGCATCAACCTGTCAGGCTCTGGCGATCCTTCTGCCTAGCCTTCCAAGTAGCCTGAACTACAGGCATGCGCTACCATGCCCAGCTAACTTTTTGATTTACTGTAGAGACAAGGTCTCTGCAAGTTGCCCAGGCTGGGCCGAACCTGCGAACTTAGGCAATCCACTCGCCTCGGCCTCCCGAAGTGCTGGAATTACAGGCTGGGCCCAGCCCCAAAAACATCCTATGTAATTGGGGCTATGTTGGAAACAGAACACAACAAAGATGGTTCAAGAAATTCGAATGAAGAGTTGAAGAGAATGAAACGAACTAACAGAATATTTTGAAGCAGCCAGAGATGAGCAAATGTGATAAGTCTTCAATACCTCTTAGCCTAAAGGGTTAAGGAGAAGATGATGAGTTAACAAAGTCCAGTGAACTGTGGTGTAGAAGACTGGGGCTAAAGGACAGGAGTTATAGTTCTGGAGGATTCAGTTGCTGGAAATGTGACCAAAAGCAGGAAGACAGACTAGAGGGAACACTCTGATCTCTCCCTTTTTTTCTTCTCTATCCGACCAATGGACCCCTAATCCTCTACCAGTGGTTCCTATTGGCCAAAGCCTGCTTGGATTAGCCAATAAGGGAGTTCCTGATGCAATCAACAAAGGTCAATTTCCTGAGACCCTAAAGAGGACAGAGAAAGAAGGGGGTTGGTTCTGGGACTATGGCAAGCAGAATAACCAGTATAATAATGACCTTAGCTATGTATCTGTGTCTCAGTGAATGCACTTCAAAAGTGAGACTGAAACACGTCTCAGGATTTGAAAGTCAAGCAGAAGTTTAGTAAGTTTTACTTGAATTCTGAAAAAAAAGCATTTTATTATAGTAATGTTAAAATATCAAAGAGTTCAAAGCTTCATTTTTAAAATTTGATTCTACTTAATCCTCAGTTCCCCATCTCACTTAAGCCATTATTTTATGTACTTGTGTTTTTGAGAACCTCATAGCCACTAACCTGGGAGTGGGCAAAGATACAAGCAAAATTATTGAAATACAGCATGGCATTCCATAGAGGAATGAATCGTTAACACTGCCTGCCATTAACAAGTGGTCAAGGGGTGTCATGAAGTGAGATCATTAAAGGTAAACAGATACCCACCATCCCCAGAAGGGAGTGACCACATGTGCAATGGTAAGGAAGCAAGACACAGCATGGACACTTTTTTAAAACAGCAAGCAGCTCTATAAATTGGAGCACAGGTTAAGAATGTGGAGTGGTACAGTCTCATGTATCTTGAAAATAAACTTGGATTCTATACTTTAAGGAATGGGGAAACACTAAAGAGTAGGAACTAGAGGTGAACAATTACTTTGAAAGCTTGCTCTGCTGGTTAGATACTTTTCTTCTAAGCAAGAAAATATTGGAACAACTTAATTCAGGATTAAATTGATTTTTACTATGGGGAAAATAGCATAAAAAATTAGAAATGATCATTTTATTGTTTACATAATGATAAATAATGACTTCTAAAAATGCTTTACAATTACCAAGTCAAATATTTAATTAATAACTTTAAAGACGAAGCTATAAACTTTGCACCACACCACATATTTGGCAGTGGTTACAGCATGATTCCTTGGGTATCCAGAAAAAGCACATTTAACTCTGTGAAAAAAACATAGTTGCCATTTATAGCTACATATTTGTGTAAATCTGTGGATTTTGACACAATGTGACTTTAAAACATAGAAGAGAAATTGTGTGGTTGTTAAACCTAATATGCAGTGTCAGATCTGTAGCTCTACTTATAAAAAAATTCAAGAATTTTCTGATTTATATAGACAAATCTCTGGAGAATACATGTGAAAACTAATTCTGAGGTGATAGAATGAAGGCGAAATAAGTTTAAATCAAGCTGAATTTAACAACTTTGATGCACTTGGTAGAGAATCTAGTCACAAGCAATTATAAGTAGTAATTATTTGCTAGTTTGGTTTGATTCAAAAATGAACCACACTCAATACGGTCAAGATGGCAGAAATTCGTTGTTATAATGAGAGAAAGAATTCAAAGACTAGTGGTTGCGCCCTCTTAAAAGACATAAATGCCTTTCTCTTCATCCAGACCTTAAGAAAAAAAGGAGGTGAGGGGTGCATTGTCAACTTTGAAGAATAATCTTTTGGAAATTTTCTATAAGCATGCTGATGGCGGACTTCATGGTTGATTTCAGTAAGAATGAGAGATATGGTCATGCTAAATGTTGATTCCAGGTGAGAGGGGTAACTATGATAGGTAGCAGTATGAGGCTTGACAGGTTGATTTGATCGACATAGAAAAAATTGATTAGAGGATCTCCAGAGTCAAAAGAGGTGGACAATCCACAGAATTCTTCTCTGTTTTATTAAGGGAAAATTCAACTGGTAAAAGATACTGGAGATGATGCATCGAAATAGAGAATTTTACACACCTTACCCTGTTTGAAGCCAACCAATTCACAGGACACAGCTACTGAATCAAGTACCTTGAAGAAAGACCTTGCAATAATATTCATTATTGTTCATGTTGTAAATTTTCACCAAATATCCCCCAGACTGGCTTTAACTTACCAGAAAATTCTATACTGAGAAAAAGTAAATATCTAGATTTTTCAGATAGTATTGGGTCTTGGAATTGAGGTAGTATTAATTCCTGAGAATCTAAAATTCTTCTATAAGCTTTCAGTCAGTGAGCTTCTTAGGGCCACTTAATGATGGACTTTTGATTTGAGCTCACATCCTAGTAAGCTTATTGAGTTCTCAAACTCATTTTCATGGCCCCATACTCAATTACTGAGTATGTAGTTGAAATTGATACTTTTAGTAATTTGCAAGAATCCTCACGTTGGCTCTCTGACTGATAGGGTGAGGGCTATGATGTCAGACAAGAATAGGGAGAAACACTTGGAATTCCCACTCTTCTTCAAGACAATTAACCAAATGAAATTTGATGTACCTAGGGATATCACAGAGATGAATGCTAGCATCAAAGACTCAAAAAACACATGGGTGAGGATTCCTATTACATTGTCATTGAATCTTGCAGTTTAACCAGTGCAAAAGACAGACAAGTTTGAGAGGATGTCAATGGATTATGGATTATTTTCAGTTTTATCGGAGGGTAATTGTGTTTTACAGTTGCTATTCTAGATGTTGGTTCAAATTATTCAAACAAAAGTTGGGTAACGATTACCAAGCGATCCAGAAGTGAGGACCTACAAGAAAGAAAAAAAAAAAAAAAGGAAGGGGCAAAACCTACTCCATTTTCTGGTGATTTTAAAAAAAATAAAATAAAAACCAAAACAACTAGAAGGGAATTTTGCTACTAGAGAGAAAGGGGAATCATATTATAAGAAAGAATGGACACAAGATAAAAGCTGGTAAGTTATTTTTTATTGTAACTTCTATTCCAAATGAGTAATGTATCAAATGTTTTCTGCCCCAATTTTTCTTTTCATGTATGTGTGTTTTAGACTGCTTGTTATTGTTCCACAGGTCATTGAGGCTCTGATCATTTTTTAACTTTTTTTCTCACTATATTTCAATTTGATTAGTTATTATTCTGCTGCACAGTTACTATTGTGATTTTTCTTCGGCAATGTCAATCTGTTGTTTAAATACATCTAGTAAATGTTTTTATTTCAGTTATTATGTTTTTAAGTTCTGGAATTTGCATTTGGTTCATTTTAATATTTTCCATGGCTCTATTTAGATTATTCGTCTTTTAAGTTGTTATGTTCATCTTCTTTTTTACATTCTAAACATATTTTACTAAGTGTTTTAAATGCCCTTGCCTGCTAGAGGCTCATGTGTTACTATTTCTTTTCACATTTAATATTGTTTTAACTGTTTGCTAGTATTGTAAGAATATGGTAAAGAGTCTATTATCATCATCCTTTCAAGATAGCAAGAGTGTTGATTTTGTTCTGAAAGGCAGTTACTGTACTGGTAGGTGAGTTGGATACTTTGGAGGCTTGTCAGTTGTTTGCTAGGCTTTTAGTTCTAGGGTGAGAAAAACCTTATAACTAGCATGTAACTATTCTGGGGACTCATTTAAATGCCTGGGTTGTTCAGTGTATTCTCTCCACTCTGACTCACTGGAAATCTTACATTTCCCAATACTCCAGGATTTTGGTTCAGCTCACAGCTATCTTAACAGTTGTCCTTTTCCAGATCTCATGTTATCTCCACCTGCTCATGCACAGTTAATATCAGGACAAAAAAAAAAAAAAAGGAGGAGCCCCCTAGGCGGATTTCTGGGTCCCTTTCTCTGAATTACCATCATCTATTTGATATCCTGGCACATAGTCTTTATCCATTTCAACAACTTTTTGTTTCTTAGTTTCTTATTCTGTTGCTGTATGGTCTCAATATTTGTTAAAATACAGACATAATTATAAAGACAATCAATTCCAGTACAATGAAAAAGATTTGAGCAGAAAAGGTTAAGAAAGAAACAGGTAACTAATTAAAATATACAAATATAAACATAATACAGTAAAGAAGGAAATAGAAATAGGTGATAAGATTTCTGGTCTGTTTGTTACATGGTAGGCAGAGAGCCAGAGAACTGCAGGAACGGTGAGGCATGAAAGTTACATTGTTAACTCTGCCCTGTAAAAGGATTCAGTTATTTGTGGGGGGTGATTTTCTCCTGTAATAGCCATAGCTACCGGTGAATATAGTTACAATTGAATGCATTAATTTTTGGCAATAAAGTATTAAAATAAGAAGATACAGACATATTTTATATAGTTATAATATTTTAGAACGTTTTTTCTTATTTAGTGTAACAAGTCAGACTTGTAGCACCAATTTAGAAAGTATTATTGACTATTGTTTTAGACTCATGATATTAAAATTGTGTTAAAACCATATAAGAAAACATAAGGTTTACTTCATTAAGCTCTTTTTATTAGATTTAAAATTTATTAAAGTGCTTGTAGATTTTGTTTGTTGTTTTGGTGGTTGTATAATTGAAATATTTTAAAAACAAGTTGAATATAATAAACAAATATAGGGCTTAAAATGCTTAGGGAAGCTTAATTAAGTTTACAAATGAGAACAAACATTAATCTAGGCTCTCTTAAAAGTCACTCTTAAAATTAGCCAAATTTACAAAAGAATGAAGCTGAAAAGATGAGCTTAAAAAGTGCAAGGAATAACTAATATCAAATTATTCAATAAAAATACATCAAATTAATTATGTTTTTGTATGCAGAATCTGCCATGAAGGATATTTAAAATCTGAAAAAAAATGTTTTTATAACACTGTTTCCTTCATACACTATGACTGTTATAGTCTTACATTTATATAGTTAATTAATTTCTTTTTCATTGACTATAAGCTTCATGAAGGCTAAAATCATGTTGGTTTTTACTCTGTATTCTTTGAATGGAGTGCTCATAGTTGGCCCTCAAAATACATTAGGAGATATAATAAATACATTCTAACAACATTTTTCCATTATCTGACAAAACAGATATGAATCATCTTTATATTTAAGTAAACATAGATGAAAGCATAATGAAAATGTTCCATTTACTTCTCAGGTAAAACATAAAACAAAAAACTTTTAGTCTTGTAACAAGATAACTCCAGTTGCTCTGTTCCAATACTCCTCATGTCTACCACTCTATAGTTCTGTGGGAAACAGGAAGGGCCTTGGAGTAGAAAATCATTGCTGGCACTAGCAAGCCTGTACCAGGGGCATGCAAAGCAAGAGGCCAGACAGAAGGTGATGGTGAGGATTGGCTGTAAACAAGAACTATAATGAGAACTAAAGGAGTAGATGAGATTAAGATTCTCCTCTTTTTATGTGTGTTTTTTAAAATAGTAATTTGCTCATTTTTATATTCTTATAGATAAAGAGATTGGTCTGTGCAAAATGGAAATGTTAATGGTGCATTATCTATATGGAGTAGCTAGCATGGCACAAACACTAGAGGGATTAACCTTAAATATGGGAGGAGGGAATGTTTTCTTTAAGACAAGAAAAGAAAAGAAAGTAAAGGAGAGAAAGATGGAAGTAGATGTAGACACATGCCAATGACATAGGGGCCACCTCAGCAATGCAGTTTCAGGCTCTCTTAGTGCCCTCTCCTCTTCTCCATATCCTTATAACCAAGTTTCAGTTTGCATGAAATTCTGATTTTTAGATACAATACTGTGATTTCATCTCTCCAAATCTGAAAGATGATTTTTTTCTTTGTAAGTTGAACTTAATTTGAATATTTATTTAAAATATTCCTAGTAAATATTTTGAATACCACTGATTTAGCAATAATGAGTATCAGAATCAGGTGTAGTTGTGAGTCATGATTTATTTCTGGAAAAAAAATATATATATATATCTCCACAGGGAAAATTGTGTAGTCGCACAGAGACAAATAAAGCACATTAAATGAGAGAGCATGAGGAGGACAGTGTCTGTTATGGCTGACTTGTGTCTTCTAATCTAGAGTATCTAGTTTATTTTTATGCTCAATAAATATTTGTTTCATTATTGAGATAGGAAGCAGTGGCTTGACAGTTTTTGAAGTCAAATAAAAGACAGTGAAAAGTGATGTATGCAAAAAGTGTGGAGTCAAGTATATAGTGAAATGAAATGCATAAAAAGTAAAGAGTAAACATGAAACGAAGGAAAAGGAAAAGTGATAGAATATCATAGAAACAAAGACAATTTCTGTTTTATGTATAATCCTTAGTAATAATACTGAAGAACTCGTAACAAGTGCTCTATGCAATTAAAAGATTAATCTTACCTCCCAATTTAAAGATCTACAGTGAAGCCAGTGACCCTGGGGCATCTTTGTGACAAGGCAATGATTAGTACCTGAGTTTCCACTTTGCTTTTAGCCATCGATTTAAGTTGCCTCCCCCAGGACACCAAGATATTTCTAGGCAAACCACAGCCAACATTCGACTACTATATTGATCATTAATCTTCCATGTTAAGTGTAAGAATCTGAAAGTAAATACTAATCACCTTTTCCTGGAAAGATTAAAACTTTAAAGATTCACACAGAAGGGCCTAGAACGACAGAAGGAAAACTATAAATTAAGAAAATTATTTTGCAAAATGAACCCCCAAGCATACCAGAACATGACCCTCTTTTTATATTCTATATTGTGTTCTTATTCTAGTTTATCATTCTCTGTGATGAAATAGTATGTAACAATCCTAGTCCTTTCCATTAGTAAATAGAATTATGTTAGTATACATTCATAAGGAGATTTTAAATCATGAGAAAGAAAGGTGATCAAATCTTGTATTTTAAAAATGAACTGTTTTCTACCTCATGTAAGTTCAATGAAAGCAAACTCTTTCTAACTTATTCACTGATTCATCATCTACATTTAGCTAGTACCTGACTCAAGATAAATGATCAATAAATATGTGATGAATAAATGAGTGAATGAGCTAGATTTCATAAAATCTATTCAATCAATACCATAGACAATCAACTGCCTTAAACAGTAAAGGAAATACTAAAATGAGTATCCTATCTACCATCTACTGTGTGGTGGTATTCAAAAGAACATTCTTTACTTGATTTTTAGCCAAAATGCCAAGAAACAATGAGAGAACCTTCTTATGGAAACAGGAGATTGAAAGTAGGAGACCCTAGCATTTACCAAGGCAGTTGGCATACTTGAGATTCATTTATTTGAATTGTTAAATGGGAACCAATAAGCTGAGTATCACTGGCTCCCCATGACTATGTGTGGGGAGGATGTGTGTTACTATTTCCAGTAACTTTCCTCCAAAGTACTTGTGACAGTTATTTTTCTCCATTTGTTACTCCTTTTCTTCCTTACGAGGATTACATATCCGTTTCCCACTGGCGTTGGTGACTTGTTTTGGCCAATGGTGTGGAAGTCGAAGGGATAAACTCCTCGTATATAGGCACGTTAGCAGCGGAGCTTGTAAAAGCATAGCACGTCTGCCAGTGCTCTTGCTCATGTCCCCTCTACCACATCCCAGGCAACAACTAGGACACCTAGTAGAATTCGGCAGCCGAATTCCCAGAATAAAAAGAGTAAGCAGACCTAAACCTGACGCACAGTGGGAAGAAGTAAATACAGTTGTTGACCTGTAGTAGCTGCTGGTATCCATGAACAATTTATTTATGCGAATAATAAATAGTTGTTGTAAACCACTGAGTGTTTTTAGCTTGTTTGTGATTAAGGGGCTGTATCAGTCAGATTTCTCGAAGTCATGCTACATTTACAAAGGCAAGTAATGGGTACCTCTTCCCACCAGGTCATAACTTAAACTTGATCATCAAAAGCCTGGAAGTTCTTTAAAGTCTTGTGTTAGCTAAAATATATACTAATTTTGCACCCCAGTCCCCAGTATTTGCTTTTGTGTTTGCTTAATAAGCAGTGTTTGAAAATACTTACTGTGAGGTAATGGTCCCTGTAGGAAGGTTTCAAAACTCATGTGCATGTGGCACATCACAGCATTTATGTCAATAACAGCTCTGTGATTCCATGTCATGTAAAATAGAGTTTTTGTTGTTGTCCTGCAGTAGAATAAGTCTATACATATAACTTTTTAACACTTTTCAAATGTAAAAGTTAAACATTTTATAATGTAAAACTTAAAAGATAGCTTGATTTTGAAACACATATGCTAAAAAAATATAACTTACATACATAAACAGAGCTCATCAGGGCTGGAAGGCATACATGCATGTGTGTGCTTATGAGTATGCATATTAATATTGATATTCATTATTTGGAATTTGTTTTAGGATTTCTCACTATACTATCTCCATAGAAAAACAGAGTTTCATCAACCTCCTCAGGTCCCCTGCCACTGTGGAAACTTTTCTGTCCTCTCAATAAATCCTGCTTTCAACAACAAAAAAAGAGAAAAACAGACTTTCAACAGCTTTTTTTTTTAAAGTAGAAATAAACAATTGCAGATTTAAACAACAAATCAGTTTCAGGCATTCCTTGAGCTTAGAGTCAGCTGGACTTGTGTTGAATCCTGGTTCTGCTTTGTTGCTGTTTTATTATTATAGTTATTATTTTTTGTACTTAACTATGTTTAGTTTCCTTTTCTAAGGCTTAGTTTCCTCATTTACAAAATGTAGCAACTATAACATACTCCGTAAACTTATTTTGAAAATAATTTACATGTCACCTAAGACAATTTTTGTATCACTCCATGTCACCTAAGACAATTTTTGTATCACAGGCACACAATGAATGTTAATTATTTTTCTTTTCCTTTGCTTAACAACAACAAATAAATATATATGTGTATATATATATATACATATATATATAGCAGCTATTTATCCATTCCTGTATGCTCTTATATGTGTTATTTCATCTTCACAATTATATTATAAGTATAAAAATGCTATGCTGCTTTACAGATAAAAGAATTGAAAAACAGAAGGCTAAAACCACCTTTAGCTCCTAAAGATAGTTTATGAAAAGGCCTGGAATCTGAGACTTTTAATAATTAAAATGACTACTAAGCATTTTAAATGCCTCTTAACTGTTAAGAAATTGCAATTGTCGATCATATTCATTCTAAATAATTCTAGTTAACAATAGTAAAAAGTTGTTTTTATGAAGGAAGATTAATGTTTTTCAATCATCTGGTGATTTCAGTGCCTTTAACACTCGCAGTCTCAGTTTCTTCACTTGTGAAATACGAATAATTGAAAACAATCACTTCATAGACTAATTGTAATGGTGAAGTGGGAAAATGTGGACATTTTAGCACGGTGTCTGCTTACAATAAACATTTAATAAAGTTATCTTTTTTGTAAATATTAATTATTTAAAATTAATCTTTACTTTTTATTTGCGATTTTTTTTCTTTCTTTCTTGACAAATCTGTTAGGTGTGCGTGAACATTTGTTGATCTATTTGAGGTCATCTTATTTATGCAAAATGTGTTTAAGTATATGCATGAGAACAGAGATTTTAAATGTAGGCTATCTCTAGAAGCATGATACAGACGATTTTTAATTGTATCCTACTCGTTTTTCATTATTTTATATTTTCTGGTAAATATACACTTATTTTATGATAAAAAATTATTGTATATTATTACAGACTTTAATCAGAAAGGCTTAAAACCAAATACAATGTTATAAGGCTCGAAGATGGATAATTTAAGGACATATCCAAAATAGTCAAACTTAATTTCAACACATTGTAAAGAAAGTAAATCTATATTTCAAATTGTCCTCTTGATAATTTCAAATGTTTGGCCAGCTTCTTTTAAGAATTGATTAGAGTGTCATTGCTTTTTCTCAACATGACCAATGAGGAGCTCTAAACAGAAAAAGTGTTCTACCTCTTTCTTATTTGTTTTCCTTCTATTTTTGTAGTGTCTTTAATCCATATTTGATTGCAATATTGTTTTTGGTTATTTCTTTTTTGTTTGTTTGTTTGTGTGCTTTAAATAATTAAAAACGGGGTTGCAGAGATGGTGCCTGCCTCTGGACCATGGACAGTGCTGGAATCTGAGTAACTGCGTGGGGCAGCCACCTCAGCAGGAGATCTCAAGCCGCTTGTTCCCACATGCCCACTCAGTCAAACAGCCACTTGCACAAATAAAATCAATAAGGGTACCTGATCTCAAACCAGGCAAAGTGGGGACCAAAGGGAGGCCCAAACTTCATCTGTACATGACCACTTATGTACCTAATCCTGAATTGTACCCCGCATCTTTAAAATAAAAAAAAAAGAATTTAAAAAATATAATTCATACAACCAGGCACACAAAAACTATTTCACAGTGTGCTTAAATGTACATATATGTGAGGAAACTATTGTGGTCATTTTCCATTGTGAAACGCTCACTCATCTTCCCTTGGAGTATGTCACTGAACATAGAAGGCATGGAATTATCCCATAGAGTATGATAAATCATGTAAAATATATATTAATAATGCTTAGTGTCTTTCTAACTTTTGAAATTAATATGTGAATAAGTGTACCAATAATATTCCTCCACATATACATTAATTTTGTATATATATATTTAATGAGACAGTAGAAAATCTTACTTATACTTTGAGATGTGGGCATTTCACTTTGAAAATACTGTAATAAATAATTATTGAGCACTTACTATGTGTTAGGCACTGTACACGGCACTGGGGATACATAGTGAAACAATAATATTCCACAGTTGCCCATAAGCATCCATAAAGTCAGATGAGGAGGATACATGGTGATCAGTGAGGAGGAAATAAGCAGAAGAAAATAAAAGATTTTAATGAAACAAGTTGTTTAGACATGATGAGCAAAAATGCTCTCAAAGTAGAGTTGATGTTAAGGCACGTCTAAAAGATTAGATGTTGTGTGTCAGAAGAACAGGAAGCGTGAAGACTTTGCGTTGGAAAGGGGGACTTTATTGTAAGGAGATGTCCAAATCCAAGGTGACCGCAGTGTAGTGAAAGAGAGGAAACACTGAATGAGAAAGGATGCAAGGGGTAGGCAGGGCCATCACCCCTCTAATAGGCTTTTTTGGCCATTGAACTGATTTTGCATTTAATCTTCATGAGTGGCAAGAATTTCACATTGGTTACATGGAGAATGGATTCAATGAATGAAGAGTAGAAGCTGGAAAACAAGTTTCCAGTCCTTTTCTGTAGAACAGGGGAGAGATGACGATTGCTTGGATGAAAGTATAGCATTGGGGATGGAGAAGAGTGAAGCATATTCTGCAGACAGAACATTCAGGACTTATTGATGGATTAGAGTTGTGGTATGAGGAAAAGAGAAGAGTTCAGTGTGACTCTAAAGCTTGTAGCCTGAGCAAGCTGGTTGATGGTAAAGTCATCCACATTTATTGGGATGAGGAAAACTTTGTAAGTATGCTTGAGAAAGTAAATCAAGAGTAGACTTTTAGTCAGATTAGAGTAGCATCTTGTTGATAAATCTAATGTAGTGTTCAAAAGAGAAATTCAGGTTACTGTTTTTTGTAGTTGAGGGATGATAGTACCATTTATTGAGATGGGGAATAAGAAAGAAACAAATTTAGTTCTTACTCAAGATTGATGGGATTATCATACCTCTATTTTCAGGGCATGCAAATTCATGAGACATTTAAGAGAGGTTGAACCTGGGTTTGGAAGATTGGCATGCAAAGGAGAGTTATCTGGACTGGAGATATTCATTTTGGAGTCAAAATTCATCAATGTTATTTAAAACAAAGATATGGAAGATGTAATCTGGGGAAAGAATATAGAGATAGAAGAAAACCAGGTAGCAGGATGGTAGCAAATTCTGAGGCTCCAAGGAAAATTTTTAAAGTTCCATTCTAGTTTTCAGGTCTCATAGAAAAATCTTAAAAACAAACTATAAGAATTTTAAATAAACTCCAGTTTGGTTGAATATGAAAGCATGCATTCTTCAAATCACATACAAGTGATTCTCAATTTACAATGGGATTATGTCTCCATTAATTAACTCTAAATTTAAAATATCATAACTCAAAGACGCATTTAATACATCTAATCTACTAAACATCATTGCTTAGCTTGGCCTACCTTAAATGCGCTCAGAACATTTACATTAGACTACAGCTGGATAAAATAATCTAACATGGCCTACTTTATTATGAACGGCTTAATATCAAGTCATTTACTGAACACAGTACTGAAAGTGAAATGTGTACTTGAAATACAGTTTGCTGGATGCATATCATTTTCTAACCATTTTAAGGTTGAAAAGTTGAAAGTCAAACCATCATAAATCAGGGACTGTCTAATTACCATTTAAAAACTGTTACCTACATTTTAGTCTGGGTCAGTAAAATTCCCTGCTACTTTTGCAACACTGTCCTTTTCAACTGAAGACACTCTATTCAAGCTATGGTTACTGAAAAATAATTTCATTTGGTACCTACCAGGACCTCTGCTGGATGTGATTGATTAGTACTCTACCCTCCCATGTACCTATCTGTTCTGCAGTGTTGTTAAAAACTAAACTACTCTTAGTTGCCCTTGCAACCATGATTAGCAATGCAAATTTGGTTCTTCCAATTAGATGCACCAAAAGGCTGAAACCAACTGTTATTGACTGCTTCCTGTTGTCAAGTCAAGGACACCAGTGTCAGCTTTGTGGAAGTTGAAAGACTGAGACGGTATTCAGAAGTTTTGACATACCAGAGTCCAGTCTCTAGTGTCTTGGATGCTAATGGCATTTTAGGAGCAGTGACCAGACTTTGTTTCCAGGCAATAAACTGTTGTGGGGGAGGCAGGAAGATTCCGGCTTCATGATCCCTATATCACAGCCAATGTCACATACTCTCAAACTCAATAGGTGTAGTCTCAGCTCCTGCTTTGCCATCTTCCTGGTTGTGTTAGAAAGTAGAAGTTCACCTGGCAAATTAGTGTCATGGTGTTATGTCAATCATTCTGGGAAGGCTGCCATAGAACCCTTTGCTCCAGTACTTGCAGCAGTTGTGTAAGAATCTTTGTAAGAACCAATCGTTTTTAAAATACTTGTCTGCACTTAAATACCTAAAAAATCTTATTTCCTTCATTGAAAAAAATCCATTATCTGATTCAGTTCTGGGAATTAGCAGAATATCTGTTGGGATTAATCACTATACAATTGTTGATAGAAGAGATCTTTGAAATCATACATTTTTCATCATTTAATTTAGTATAGTATGTTGATTTATTATGGGTTTATAGTAGGAAATAAAGCTAAACTTAGTGGCCAGTACCCAATTTCAAAATTTATAAGATAATTTCTAGGTAAAAATAAGTGACTTGCAGTCATGATTAACAGAGCACAGTATTGTGCTTAATGTCCTTATCCATTACACACAAATTGAAGTAATTTATTTCTAAAAGCACTTAATTAGCAGAAAGAGGAATAGAAGATTTATTGATGTAACTAAACTCATAATAAAATTGTCAGAATCATTCTATTAGAAGAAACAAGAGCCCTTCATAAAGACAAAAATATATCCTTTTTTATGACTAAAATATTCAATATAATTGTGATTTATGTCATATCAATTGGGCAACCTAAGAATGCAAAATGTACTCTTTTCAGACTTTGTGATAAATATGCAGAGAGTTCTTAGCTCATAACCATTATCTTTTATTGCTATATTTCTGGAAATATCGAAAGAAGTGGAATTTGTGGCCTTCAAAAGTTGAGTTTAGTATTCTCATATATGAGGATTAAATACAGAAGATATTTTTCAGGTCAGAAGAACAAGTCTAGCACTGTGCCTGGCATATATCATACCATTGTGTCCAATGACTAAATGAGTGACTTATACGATTCTATACAAGACAAAGTAAGTGCTTTGGAAAATCACAATGAATGGGGTTAGCCCCCAATTTAAACACAGTAGTTATTAAGCAGGCATTATAATGACGAGGATCAAAAATGTGCCCTGACACTATTAAACTGGTTATGCTTCCTGGATATGTTCCCTATTTAATGGTTTACATTTCCAAATCATGAAAAACACCTTCAACCTTGAGTTTCCTCATCTGAAAAATGGAGATAATGAAGCTCTCCTTGCATAGTGGCCATAGAATTACATGATAGGTGCTCAAGAAATAGTGGTTATAGGTATTGCTTAGCCGTTTTATTTTGAACAGAAAAAAATGTTTAAACCCAGAACATTGAAATATCTTCCTTTGCTATTTTAAAAGGAACAAAGCTAAGTGTTTCTAGGAGGCCCACAGAGTACCTTGGTGCCTCCTGCTCTGCCACGTTGTTCTCTCTTCCTCTATGAGTGGCTCTCAATCCCATTTTTCCTATTAAAAGAAGACTGAATTTAGTACATACTAATGTGAATTCTTACTGCAGTTTTTGTATATGTGGGTTCTTCCTTTCACTGATGAAAAAAGTAGTACTAATACAAGTGAAACCATTTCTGTTTTAAATCTTATGAAATTGTTTTGTTTACATTTTAAAACTGTGCTACTGAAAGTTAAATCACAAATGTGTGTCTTTGCATGTACATGTAAACATTCATGCCAAATGTGTTCATGTACATATATCATGATGTATGTTTCCCATGTTAGCTGGTGAGCCATCAGATGGGATAGGGATGCATTTATGTCCAAAGACAGCTAGAAACGACAAGTGTGTCAGGTATGTGGTGACATTCAGAGCTGGAAAAGAGAAGGAGACAGATTAGTGTGGCTAATTCCCAATGTGATTTTGAAAGCTCCTCTTCAGTTTAAAGCTTTAGAAAAATCTGAGATTTCACACAAAATATAAAGATGCTTCTTAATTTACTAATGCTATAAATTCACACAAAAATTATACCAGTTTTTAAAGGTGTCTACTTGCCATCACATCATCACATCATCCAATAAATAGCATAGCAATAATAAAATAAGCAAACATAATTTAATGTTTGAAGTTCAATTCAAGAGATTTCATTAAAATACAAATATTTAGTGCATGAGAGCATGGTAGGCTAGTGAAAAGTTAATTTACTCATATTTCTTTTCAAAATGCATTTATTAAAAATTAATTACACATGTAAGTAATGTCTACTTATTCTTACAGCAACAGACTTCCAAAACCTCAGAGCTTTTCCCACATCTAAAGTTTTTTTTTTGAGTTGACGTCTCACTGTGTCACCCAGACTCGAGCACAGTGGCACGCTTCCGGCCACTGCAGCCCCGGCCTGCTGGGCTCCAGCGATCCTTCCCCTCAGCCTTCCGAGTAGCTGGAACTACAGGCGCGCGCTACCACGCCTGGCTAATTTTTTGATTTATTGTAGAGATGAGGTCTTGCCCAGGTGGGTCTCGAACCTGCAGGCTCATGCATTCCACTCACCTCGGCCTCCCAAAGCTCAGGATTACAGGCTGAGCCACCGAGCCCGGCTTAAAGTTTTAAACTATTACTACCTCTTTAAAACTACCTTTAAGAAATGTTACTATAGCATAATCACATGTAACACAGGACACAGTAACTAATGAAGAATTAAGATTCATCCTGGACCCATGATGCTAAAAATTATTTTTAATGAACTATTAAAAAGCAATAAGTTACTATTTATACACATTTTATTGGTACATGAGAAATTTGGGAAAGAGTGATATCAGCAACTGAGCTGATAATTACTTTGTACCGCTGTGCCTTTATTGCTTTATAAATATATGATATTATTTGGAATGATAGATCCATTAGGCAGTCTAGCAAATAATTAGTAAATTTAAGAGTACAAATTGAGTCTTACTTTGGCTGGTAATACAAGAAACCAGAAACAATGCAAAAACATCCATCATGCTGAAGACAGTCATAGTCTAACTCACACAAACAAATATACTTCACCCAAAGTAACTTATTTTTTTAAAATGAGGGAGCAGGTATTGGTACTCAGGGGAAACTCAAGCTAACCAAGAAAAAAATTTTATGAAAATACAAACTAATGCAAATACATATTTTCAATGAGCCAAATTTATGAAATCTAAAGCTTAAGACCCATCTGTGACCTCAGTTGACCCCAATGTGATGTTAATTACAAGAGGATTATCAATCCTCTCGTGTAACAGTAAGCTCTAGCCGATCAATAAATAACACTGTGGTATGATGTGGGAACTGTATGACTTGACACAAGATTATACACTGATCTAATATGTTAAAAACATGCTTGTCCTGTAGTGAGATGGCCCATAGATTGTGTCACTTTATCAGGTAAGACGTAATATTAGAGAAAAAATGACCCAGCTCAATTTCAAGGAAATAAAATACAATATTTAATCAATATACTAGTATTTTACTTGTTAAAAGTCTTATAATTATTCCTTCATTCATTTTAAAATTTGATTGCTCTTTTGCTATTATTGAGACAACAAAGGCTGATCTGTCCAGTTAAGCTATAAAATGTGAGTAGCCAAGGAATAAAGATGCATGGGTAACATCAGAGAATAGGGGCTGCTTTTGCTTTTAAGTTTTTTGCAGTCTCCTTCAAGTTGTTTTCTATTTATAGTCAAGTAGAAGAATTGTTAAAACTCAGAAAGTCTACTATTATGTTTCTTTTCAAAATATACATACATATTTTTTCTTGGGACTAAGTTGTAGTAACATCATAATCATTTTAAATCAAAGATCTGTAATTTGGGCATTTGTAATAATATCTATCCTACGTTATACATTAACATTAACAATCTAAGGTTTTCCCTAGCATGGGAAGGTAGAGAAAAATTAATTTACTAGGAAAAAACACCTTGATTCAAAGCTTAACTTTTTTGGATTAAAACATAAATTATCAGCCGGGCTCGGTGGCTCAGCCTGTAATCCCTCGCTTGGGGAGGCTGAGGTGAGTGGATTGCCTGAGCCCACAGGTTCGAGACCCGCCTGGGCAACTTGGCGAGACCTCGTCTCTACAGTAAATAAAAAAAAAAAATTAACCGGACGT
>CAUYQG010289644.1:0-14252 GCA_963574415.1 Tarsius wallacei
GCCTCAGCCTTCCAAGTAGCTGGAACTACAGGCACGCACTACCACGCCTGGCTAATTTTTGATTTATTGTAGAGATAAGGTCTCGCCAAGTTGCCCAGGAGGGTATCGAACCTGCGGACTCAGGCAATCCACTCACCTCAGCCTCCCAAAGTGGGGGATTACAGGCTGAGCCACCGAGCCTGGCTAAGCCCAGCCCTTCTTGAAGCCTCCCCCATGATCCCCACCCTCAGCTTATGGCAGTGGCAGACATGGGAGGGTCTCCTGGGACATTCTTGAGCCTGATATGGCTACCCTCAACAAGCCAGTCTGGGTATATTCTGTGCTGGTCTCAGGCCTGAGAGGAAGGGAGTTTTTAGAGAAGGAAATGGTTGTGGTGAGGCAGAATGATGGGGCAACTTCTCAGGGATCTGGGTGGAAAGCCCCTCACTCCTGGTGTTGTCATGGTAGGATGTGGGGCAGACACTGCAGCCCTGTCCCATCCTTCATCACCATCAGAAAGTACCTTGTGTTCACTGAGTACTGGGATAGAGCAGCAACAGGTCCTAACTTGAAACCTCAGAGTAGCCACTTGCCATCTCTGGGTCTCAGAACTTCCTTCTACCCCGAGCAGTTACCAGGGTCATCTGGAGGCTGGTCTCCCCAGCCAAGGCTCTATTCTGCCACTCCCAGGGATGGATCAGGAAAACAGACTTCAGAGTTAGCTCCTGGTTTGCTGAGTGACATGGGAGATCCTTTCTTCTCTCTGGACCTTGGTATTGAGAGTGAAGTTATATCTGACTCTGCAGTGGCATGACTTTCAATCCAAGACACCGTGGCCAAGCCAAGTATTCTGTAAACTGCCAGCTATTGGACAGTAAAGAGGCCCAGTACTGTGGAGGAATTAACAAATGCCCAAAAGAGTTGGAGAGCTTGGTTACCATTCACTGAGCAGTCTGGAGAAGACCCAACCTTCTGTGTTTCTACTTCCTCATCAGCAGAAAGGGGACATTCCTCTCTGGGCCTCTTCTTCCTTCTCTGTAAAACAGCAGGGGAATGAGTGGTTCTTGGGCCCGGTGGTTCTGCTTCTTAGCTATGGGTTTGGGCAAGCTATTCCAACTCTCTGCATTTTAGTTTCTCCATCTGTCCAATGGGTATTTTCCTCCTCCCTACTCTTGGGGTGCTGAGCTTAGATGGGGTGAAAGTGTTTTGAATGGGAAAGATGGTTGAAAGGGCTCCTGCCAGGGCAGCTCCCTTGAAGCCTCAACCTCCTTGCCTTCACCTCTCCTCCCAAGAGGGTGAAAGCCTTTTGTGGAGTCTCACCTAAAAGTGAAGCCTCTGATATCTCCTTCCCCAAGCCCTCTGGGTTATCTGATGGGCCCATAGCTTAACCTGGTTGGTAACTGGCTGCTTCTTTCCAGCAGGCACAGCCCTGGAGTTCAGGCTGGGAAAGAAAAGCCCTGTATAGTGGCTGCTGCAGCAGAGTTCACAAGTCGGACAAACCTGGGTTCAAATCCCAGCTCTGCTTTTTTTTGTTGTTTTTTGTTTTTTGTTTTTTTGAGTTAGAGTCTCACTCTGTCACCAGGCTGGAGTGCAGTGGCATGCTCATGGCCACTGCAGCCACAACCTGCTGGGCTCAGGTGATCCTTCAGCCTCAGTCTTCCAAGTAGCTGAAACTACAGGTGTGTATCACTACGCCTGTCTAATTTTTTTGTTTTATTGTAGACATGAGGTCTTGCCAAGTTGCCCAGGCTGGTCTCGAACCCGTGAGCTCAGGTAATCCTCTCACCTCGGCCTCCCAAAGTGCTGGGATTATAGGCGTGAGCCACTGCACCTGACAGCTCTGCTACTTTTTTAGCTGTGAAGCTATAATGGCTAATTTTAGCCATTTGACAATTTGATGGTGTCAAACTGACTGGGTCATGAGGGGCCCAGATAACTTCAGACACAGACTGGAACTAAACCACTGGTTCTTCTGGGTCTTCAGCTTGCCGACTCTCTCTACAGACCTTGGGAATTGCTGGCCTTCATAATCGTGTGACTATATAGAGATCCTATTGGTTCCCTAATACAGAGTCCTCGGGCAATCTGCTTACTCACTCTGAGCCTCTATTTTGAAATCTGTAAAAAATGGATAATTTCTAGCACAAGGGCCACTTCCCTGCTTTAGAATTCCCATTATTTACTGAAAACAACTCCAAATCATCTTTGCAAGCATTTCAATGCTATCCTCTCCTCTGCCCTGGCCTGCCTTGCCAAGACTCATTTCCTCCATCACTGACTGGATGCTGCACCTGGACACCACTTCCTTTCTAGACCCCACGCCTTTGCACAAGCTGTTCCCTCCCTTGAAATGCATGTTTTCTCTTTTGCCTACCTGGGAAACTCTAATACATCCCCCAGGACTCAACTCCAAGGTATACTCTTCACAGGGCCCTCCCTGACTCCTATACTTGTCTGAGCCCTCACGATGCATGGCACATCCCTCGGCTACAGCATTATTCATGCTGTTGGGGTTGTGGGTCTGTGTGCCTGCCTCCCCTCAAACTGCGAGCCCTTCAAAGGCCTGGCTCCAAATCACTCATCTCTCTATAAAACAGCAATGGTGGTTTCCCCTTCCTTGTGTTATTTAATGTTTTTCACTTTTATTCATAGTAGATCAGGGAAGGAGGCAGAGCCAGAATTAAGCTTCCAACTCATCCCACCTCCTCAGCCAGGACTTTTTCAGAAAGAACTCTGCTGGGGAGCAGGGTTGGTTCTTTGGCTTCTAAGGCCTCCAGTGCAGTAGGAGTTGGGAAGTTTGGGATCTGCAGGTTGGCAGAGGGTGCAAGGACAGACGGAGGCCCCAGGAAAGGGTCTGGTCTGGGGCAGGCAGCAAAGAGCTAGATTCAGTCCAGATGTGTTCCTCTGTGTGGGGTCTTGGGCAGCTCTCTTAATTTCTCTATCTTCAAGCTCTTGGATCTCTTCAGTTCCACAAAAGGTAGCACTGCATGTCAATGTGGAACATATGAGATAATCAAGGGGTATGTGCTCTGGGAATGAAAGAGACTGAAGAAACTCTATGGATATGGCAAAAATATGACCCTAAATATTCACAAACACTTCAACTGCTCCCATCTTGTTGTCAAATGATCTGTTATTGTTAGAACCCCGTCAAATGATGGAGTATTATGCAACCATAAAGAATAACAAAATCAGGCCTGGGTGCGGTGGCTCACACCTGTAATCCCAGCATTTTGAGAGGTGGAGGCGAGAGGATTGCCTGAGCTCAAGGGTTTGAGACCAGCCTGAGCAACATGGCAAGACCTTGTCTCTATAATAAACCATAAAATTAGCCAGGCATGGTGGTGCACACCTATAGTTCTAGCTACTTGGAAGGCTGAAGCAGAAGAATCACCTGAGCCCAAAAAAGGTTGAGACTGTGGTGGCCATGGGCATGCCACTGCACTCCAGCCTGGGTGACAGAGTAAGACTCTGAATCAAAAACAAACAAACAAAACAAAAAAAACCCCCCCAAAAAACAAAATCATGAACTTCACAGCAAATTGGATGGAGCTGGAGACCATAATACTAAGTGAAATATCACAAAGAACTGAGTATCACATGTTCTCATTCATAAGTGGGACCTAACATTAGTCACATTCGCACAAGGGAGGGATAGGCAATTGCTGGGCACTGCTGTGGGGGGAGGGGGAATGTGACAACACAAAGGGTACCTGGTCCACTATCAGGGGTAGGGAGAGCCAGTTAGAAGCCCAAACTTCACCTGCATGGCATGCAGCCTACTTATATAATAATCCTCACTTGTACCCCACATCTCTTTTAGAATTTTTAATTCTAAAAGAATTAAAAAAACAAAAAACTATCTCCCCTGTGTCTTCCAAAAACCCCTCATCAGAACCCAAAGATCCTCTCCCTAAGGGCCTAGAGACCACCGTTCCCTGTGGGACCCAAAAACTCTTTAATGGGGTTAAGACCCTTTTAGGGCCCAAAGATAGCCCCTCCTACTTCAGGGCTTGAGAGCCCAGTGTTCAAGGGCTTGGAGCTTCCTACAGCTTACAGGTCTCTGACAGTGGCACCCATATCCCCTAGAGAGATCAAAGGAGAGGCCTGCACTGCTGCCCAGTGTGAGACTCAGGCTCCATTTCATTCAAAAGCAGTCCTGTTTGCAATCTCAAGGGCAGAAAGGATCGTTTGCTCTGAGCTCTGGGTTACCTTAACAGCTGCTTGGGGTCTCTGGGTACCCTTAGGCTCAGGACAGAGTTGTTTCCAAATTGAACATATATCTCAAGCTGCTCTCATATCCCTCCAGGAAGTTGTTTCCCAGTAAAGTCCATTGGGTGTCTGTCATCCAAGAGTGGGCAAAGCTGGGAAAGACAGCAGCAAATTCCCTCCATGATCTTACCAGGTTATCTTAGAGCCTAGAGAGGTGGGTCCTTGTCCTAGTTCTGACATGAATGAATCACAGACTTCGTAGGTCTGTGTGCCACTGAATGGGGAGAGTGGGCTCTATCTCACAGAGGACCCAGCAAGATCAAAGATCTAAAAATCCTTTGCTATTGACATTTGAATAATGAGAGAAAAATGCCACTGGGAGGGAACTGTGAAGCAGTGGGCCTAGAGTCAGACAGATCAGAGTTTTGGCTTCAAAACTTTACTGGCCAGATGACCTCAGACAAGTTATCTTATATGCAGTAGCAATCCTCCCCAACATCTCTCTCTTAGGGGTACCTTCCCTCTCTGCCCAGGGAGGTCAGCTTCATTATAAAATTTTCCAGCTATCTATATTTTTCTAAGCAACTAAAACAATTATAATTACTTATTAGCATGATCACATCTTTAGCATGTCTTTCCAGCCAGGCTGAGGGATCCCAGCAGGAATCAAGTCTGGCCTGCTCTCCCAAGGCCAACATGAGGCTTGGCCTCTAGGTGCTCAGTAACTGTTTCTATGTCACCTATAAGTTCTTTGCATCTCAGCTGCCTCACTAGGCTGATGGAGAAACCCAGAAGACAGAGGATGTGGCCCACAAACACAAGGCATTTGGAGTGAATGGACTGCTTTGTGAAGAATTTTATCTGAGGTTGGAGAGGGCAGAGTGCCCTGAACAGGAAGGCACAGAATGGCCTTTGGCCTGCAGGGAAGGGAGGAAGTGAGCAAGACACAGGGGGAAATGCAAGCAGCAGGGGGAAGTGTTTCCAAGTTGGGACTCCCTGCCTACGAGGCCAATGTGTGGGTCCTGCTCCTTCTAGTCTTGGAACCTTCAACTGCAGCTCAGTAACTTGGCTCTCATTCCAGCCCCTGCAGCCTCCCACCTGCCCTAAAGCCCCAGCTCCTTGCACTCACACACACTCTCCTCCCCACCATCTGCATGTGGAGCTCACCCTTTCCTCAACTTGCTTGGTCTTTCTGCTTCCAGGCTACTGTACAAGTTGTTCCCTCAATAGGAATGCAAACCCTCTTCTCTACCTGGAAAATGCAGGACACAATTCAGCTTTACATTCTTGCTACTGGGAAGCCTTCCAGGACACTGCAGGCAGAGTCTGTTGTTCCCTCCTTGGGCACCCTTCTTTCTATGCAGTATGGTACTTACCACACTGGGTTGATTGTTGTTTTTTCTGTCTGTTCCCCTCCCCAGCAACCAACTGGGAGCTTCTTGAAGGGATCAGCTTAGCTCCTCTCTGTGGTCTCAGTGACCAGCACGGCCTGGCACCAAGGAGAGATCCTAAATAATCTGGGGCTTGGGTTTCTAGGCGGGAGGGACTCCTTTGTAGTACCCCAAATGTCCAGCCTGTCATAGGTGATATTAAGGTGATAGGAGCAATCTTATTCATTTGCCTTTCAGGAAACTGAGGCCAATGGAGGGGTAAGGATATGCCTAATGCTCCTCAGCACATCAGCCACCAAGCTGGGCCTGGAACCTGGGAGTTTTGGTGCCTGGTCCCTGGCCCGGGCTGTAGCAGCCTTGAGCAGTGTCCAGGCATTAAGCCAGGGAGCCTGGAGGTCTCAGGGACCTAGCTCTCACAGCTGCTCACTCCACTGAGGCTCAGCCCCTCTGCCTGGGCTCTCAGCCAAAGGCAGCATGAGGCTCTGGCTGCCCCTGCCAAAGGTCACACCGTCAGCAATTTGGGGAGGCAGCCAGGCTACTTCCCTATGGGCAGCTTAGACACAGCAAGACCTGGAGCAGCATCTCCACTGGACTATGGGCTCTGGGGCTGGTCTCTAGGTGTACAGTGTCCTTCTTGCCAACCTGGTTAGAACTTGGTTAAACCTGAGGTAATAGTGCACAGAGGAAAGCATAGCAAGGAATATGTGCTCAACAAATGTTCATTAGCATAGCATCATTACTACTCTGATGCTGATGAGAGCCTACTAACTAAAAGCACGGGCCCTAAAGTGTGCCAGCCAGAGTGCAGTCAGGCTCCACTACTTAACAAGTTATACAAGTTACTTCACTTCTTTATGCCTCCATTTTTGTGTCTTAAAAATGAGGATAATAGTAATATCTGTCTCATGAGGTCGTGGGAAAATTAAATCATTTAAAATGCATAAGGTAATTAGAATGGGGCCTGCACACAGTAATCACTAAGTAAACATTAACTGTTGTTACTAAGTGGCCAGAATCCTTGGCTGTTTCCTCCCTACTCTCTCTCTCCCTTCCACAATAAAACACAGACTGACCACATTAACCCTTCTCTGCTTGAAATCTTCAATAACTGGGTTTAAACATGTGCCTTGGTATGAGGGCAAGGTCTGTACTCCCTTGGCCCCTGCCTTCTTCCCTAGCCTCTTTTCCCAGCCCCCTTCCATTCCTCCTGTGTTCCTCCAGACATACCCACACACCCTAATCCTGGAACATGAACATGCTGTACTTTTTCTTTTCTTTTGAGTCGGAGTCTCACTTTGTTGTCCAGGCTGGAGTGCAGTGGCATGCTCATGGCCACCCCAGCATTAACCTGCTGTGCTCCAGCGATCCTTCTGCCCCAGCTTTCCAAGTAGCCACAACTACAGGCATGCGCTACTACACCCTGCTAATTTTTAAAAATTTATTGTAGAGATGAAGTCTTGCCAAGTTGCCCGGGCTGGTCTTGAACCCGCAGGCTCAGGCAATCCACTTGCCTCAGCCTCCCCAAATGCTGAGATTACAGGCTGGGCCACCGAGTCTGGCCTGCTGTGCTTTTTCATGCTTCCATGCTGTGTACTAGTAAGCTAGTGGCTTCCTGTCTTTTGCCACCCAGCAAATCCCTGCTCAATTTTCTGTGTGCCCAAAGTAGTTGCTCTCTCCTGTCTTCCCATCATCCTCCAGATACCCTTTTATCCTAGCACATATCACCCAATTTCTTTTCGGACTGTGAGTGTTTCCAGGTTTGGACTGTACTCTATGCCTCCTGTATCCTTTGCCTGACTTGATACCTGCCACAGAAACTCAATGTTTGCTGAAGAAGTGGAGGGCTCCCAACCATCCATCCAGAGATGCAGCTCTGGTCAGTCCTGCTAGTCACGAAGGGGAGGGACTGAGACCTCCTCTTTGTTTTTTTTTTTTTTTTGGGTTGGGGTCTACCTCCATCGCCCAAGCTGGTGTGCAGTGGCACACTTACCGCCACCCCAGCATCAACCCGCTGGGCTCTGGCGATCTTTCCACCTCAGCCTTCCAAGTAGCCGGAACTACAGGCGTGCGCTACCACACCTGGCTAATTTGTGATTTATTGTAGAGATGAGGTCTCGCCAAGTTGCCTGGGCTGATCTCAAAACTGTGGGCTCAGGCAATCCACTCACCTTGGCCTCCCAAAGTGCTGGGATTACAGGCTGAGCCACTGAGCCTGGCCTACTCTTTGTTCTTAAAGAAGCACCAGCTACTGGGGAGGTAGGATGAGTCCATATTTACACATAAAAAGGTGCTGAGGCTGTGTGAGTGGGGTGTGGGCCAATCATGTTTCCAGGAGACAAATTGGAGGTTGCCAGGTGGGTGTGGAGAGGAAGAAGACACAGGAGGAGAAACGGAGAGATACCGATTTCGAGAACTTTATGTGGTTCTGCTTTGCCTGAACATAAAATATGAGCAGAAGATGAAGCTAAACAGGGATTGTGCGCCAAGCTGCTGAGCCTAGACTTCAGCCTGCAGGCAAAACCCCTCCCTGGTCCCCAATTCTAGGAGGTTTTTCCCCAGGGAAATGTTTCTAGGGCATTTCTTAGTTTCCTTTGGCAGCAACATGGACTCAAGCCTAGCAGGGAGAGGTAGCCCAACTTTTTATTTTTTTGAGTTGGAGTCTCACTCTGTGCCCAGGCTGGAGTGCAGTGGCGCACTCACGGCCACCGCAGCCTCGGCCTGCTGGGCTCAGGTGATCCTTCAGCCTCAGTCTTCCAAGTAGCTGGGACCACAGGCATGCACCACCACGCCCGGCTAATTTTTTGATTTATTGTAGAGATTAGGTCTTCTTGCTAAATTGTCCAGACTGGTCTCAAATTCATGGGCTCAGGTAATCCTCAAACCTTGACCTCCCAAAGTGCTGGAATTATAGGCATGAGCCACCATGCCTGGCTGCAAAACTCTACCCCCAATGGTTGCCTGGAAAACTACTTACCCTTCAAGGTACAGCTCAGATGTTCCCTACTTTGAGACCTTCTCTGATCCATCTTAACTAAAGTCAGTCACTCCCTGCTGTTTTCCATTGCTTTCCATATGTGTCTCTGATTTTACAGGTCTCCTTTGCTGGACTGGGAGTCCACTGAGAGCAGGCTCTCTCTCAGCGGACTTCCAGGCCCCAGCACAGACAAGGCAAGAGTAAATCTGCTTTTCCTTCGAGTCAGAATCTCACTCTGTCACCCAGGCTACAGTGCAGTAGTACAATCACAGCTTGCCGCAGCCTCAACCTCCTGGGCTCAGGCGATCCCTCCACCTCAGCCTAGTGAGCAGCTAGAACTACAGGTATGTACCACCATGCCCAGCTAATTTTCTGGAAAGACAGGGTCTTGCTATGTTGCCCAGACTGGTCTCAAACTCCTGGGCTCAAGCAATCCCCCCCACCTTTGGTCTCCCAAATTGCTGGGATTATAGGAGTAAGCCACTGCGCCCAGTCTATTTTTTTATTTTTATTTTTTAGAGACAGGTTATCACTTTGTCACCCAGGCTGGAATGCAGGGAAACCATCACAGCTCACTGCAGCCATCAACTCCTGGGCTCAAGTGATCCTCCTGCTTCAGCCTCTCAGGTAGCTAGGACTATAGGCATGCCACCATGCCTGGCTTATTGTGTCTGTTTTGCAAATGGGGAAACTGAGGTTCATAGAATGTGAGTGATATATTCAAGACCGCCAAGTAAAAGGCAGAACCAGGACCTAGGCTAGGTTTGAGGAGTCCATCTGGTGGGGAGGGAAGGCACAAGTTTCAGATGGGTATGGTCAGTTTGACAAATTTTCAAAGGAATCTTATTTTAGTTCTGATTCCTGCTACCCTGGCAACAGCATGGTTGAGGAGGGAAGAAACATATATAAAGTGCTTACTGTGTGAAGACCTAGCATGGGACACTTTCACATATAGGATTTCACTTAATCCTTGAAGAAGGGATCATTATTCTTATTGTACAGAGAAGGAAGCTGAGACCCACAGAAGCAAAGTAACTTGTCTTTTATTCCCTAGTCATGGAGAAGCAGAGCTTGGATTTGAACTCCAGCCTGGGTGCCTCTATACCTGGGGGACAGGGTCTCATGTGAGCAGGGGCAGGGACTGGTGGAAACTTTCACAAGGGAAAGACCTGGTTTGGCTTTTGGATGGACCTGAGGGCCCAATCCTGGGAGCATCTCCACTAGAGCCAAATGACCCCACATCATGGACGTCTGTCCAGTGCTATCGTCATTCCTGCTACTCTTCTGGTCTGGCCTGGGGCATGTGAAGGACTACACAGCTCTGGCTCCAGTCTGAGCCCACCCAGGTCTGCAGCATTCCCATACCTGTGCCAGCCTGAGGCAGAAGCAGGGGAGGCCTTGGCGGCCTCTTGACCTATAAGAGAGCTGTATCAGCCCAAGCCAGCACCCTGAGGGAGACTCTGGCTCATCCCCACTCTAAGGTCACATTGTCTTTTTTTTGTTTGTTTGTCTCCCAGGTACCCTGAAGGGAAGGAGTGTGTAGGAGGAGAGGACCCCAAAGGCCCTGCTAGGAGGAGCTGGTGACACCATGTCTCCCATACAACTCTGATAAAGGCCTTCAATTCCTGCAGGGCCACCACTTGCCAGGTTCCGAGCTAGGCATTCTATCAGGACTAACTCATTTATTTCTCATGATAGCCCTGAGAGGTAGGCACCACAACAACCTCATGACACAAATGAGAGAAATGAGGCTCAGAGAGGTTGTGTCTTTGCCCAGGTTACACAGCCAAGGCACAGAGAAGCTGGGACTTGAGCTCAATCAATCTGGCTCCAGAGCTAATAATGTTTAGCCACATTATTTTGGAAGTCCAGACTCCATCTTGCTTCCTTGGGCAAGTCTCAACCTCTCTGGGCCTCAGTTTCTTCTGTAAAATGAGGATTAGATCAGGTAAATCTGAGAGTTCCAACATTCTGAGTCTATAATGTCCTCCTATCCCTCACAGGTCACCATGGCAACTGTAAGAGAAGTTTCCTATGTCAAGCCCTGAAGATGCAAAGATGAAGGGCAGTTCTTGTGAGGAGCTCATAGAAGAATAGTGGGGAGAGTCCCATTTGCAATTAAATACTGCTAGGAGTTATAATGTGCTGTGGGAGCTCAGGCCTTGAACTGAGCCACAAAGTAGAATTTGGATAGATGGGGTGGAGAGGGAATTCTGGGTAGAGGAGACAGATTGAACAAAGGCTAAGACATGAGGCTCTGGAACCTGGCTTCACCCTCTTCATTTCCACTGTGATAACCTCTGAGGTCAGGCCACACTATTAGTGCAAAGACTTCCCAGGTAACTGTGGTTCACTTTACTCACCAGTATCATAGTTCCAGGTGTGAGCTTCTGAGTGACAAGCTGGGTCCAAGTCTCAAATTCAGCACTTACTATGTGACCTTTGGGTTTCAGTCCCTCCTCTGTAAAATGGGGATAATGATGCCAAGCATGCAAGTTGTTGTGAAATAATGCACACAGAGGGTTTAGCATGATGTCTGGCACATGGGAAATGCTCCCTCCTCTCCACCTCCCTACTCCATTGCCCAAATCTTTACCTCCTCAGGGTTTGGTTCATCCTCCTCCATGTAGCCCTCCTTCTCTGACTGCTGCAACCCTCATTCACTGCCTTCCCTTAACTATGCCACACAGTTCAATGTATTCAATTCAGCTGGATTTCTGTTGGTCACTTCCTCAGGATTCACACTTTCTCCTTTCCCCCAAATCTCAATTCCTAGCAGAAATCCATGTAGTTTCAGGGAAGCTGATTCTACTCCCTATTTCCACTATCCCCCAATTCTAAGGGTGAGGCTAAACTAATAAACAACCCCTGCCACTAATGGCTGATCCACAGGTGGACATGTGACAGCATTCAGTTGGTAGTGAATCTCAGGACTTTTTCTGAGAATTCTGGGATACTGATTTTCTCTAGAGTTCTGAAGGCTATGAGTGCAGATGTAATGTCTGGAACTGCTGCAGTCATTTTGCTACCATGAGAGAAGTAAGCCTGAGGGTGATAATTAGGGGGCAGTCAGGAGACTGGCAGAGAAATCAAGTCCTGATAAGACCATGTCTACCAGGTTCTACTAGACTTTTCAGTTGCAGAGTCAACAAATGTCCTTTTTAGGGCCAGTTTTCTGTTATTTGCAACTCAAAGCATCCTGATTCACACAGTTAATCAAATGATTTTTTTAGTTCACCAAGAGAAGTATGAAGGAGGACCCCCCCCAAAAAACAAGAATTGTCTTTTGGAGGGTGGGTCCCTTGTAGTTCAAGCTTCCCCTGCTAGGTAAGGGTTCTAGGAACCTATTGGCAGCAGTATATCAGCTAGTGTTATGAGAGGCTGCGTTCAACCTCAGTGAATTTTTTTTGGAGATTCTTTCAACACATCTGCCCACTTCATAATAGGTGTGTTCAGCAGTTTTTGGCCCAAAATGGTGTGACCTCCATGCCCCAGCTTCCCTATTCACCTGATCTCACCCCAAGCGACTTTTTTTTGTTTCTCCAGATGGAAAAATACCTCAAAGGGAAATGTTTTGCCGATGTGGAAGAAGTGAAACAAGAGGCAGAAGCACTAAAAGGAATCAAAATGGGCAAGTTCAAAAACTGTTTTGAGCAGTGGACAAGAGTCTCAATAGGTGTATTGCAACAAATGGAGAGTGCAGCGGCACGCTCACAGCCACTGCAACCTCAACCTGCTGGGCTCCGGCGATCCTTCAGCCTTAGCCTTCCAAGTAGCTGAAACTACAGGCATACGCCACCACGCCCGGCTAATTTTTTGATTTATTGTAGAGATGAGGTCTCGTCAAGTTGCCCAGGCTGGTCTTGAACCCGTGGGCTCAGGCAATCCTCTCACCTCGGCGTCCCAAAGTGCTGGGATTATAGGCTTGAGTCATCACGCCCAGTCCCCATTTCTTAAAAAAAGAAAAAACCAAACCCATTTTGTACTGTTTTATAACCTTTGTTTAGTCACC
Source organism: Tarsius wallacei (assembly GCA_963574415.1). Classification (NCBI taxonomy): domain Eukaryota; kingdom Metazoa; phylum Chordata; class Mammalia; order Primates; family Tarsiidae; genus Tarsius; species Tarsius wallacei. Next base: position 12,569 of record CAUYQG010289644.1, read on the forward strand.
TAAAAGTTTATCGTGACATTTTTCTGTCTTAAAATGATTTATTTCATATCACATACTATTCTATACCATGAATGAATCAGCCAAACTCCCATTTAGTTGGAAACTTAGGTTGTTTCCAATTCTTACCCTGTTATAAAGAATGCTTTCTGCACATACTAAGTCATTTCCTTAGGGTACACGTACAAACTGGAATTGCTGAGCCAGAGCTGTTAGCTAGGAAACAATTAAGGGTGTCACTATTCTAAAGCACCTGATACACATGAACTCATCCTGCCCACAGCACCAAGAGGGAGGTACTATTCTCATTCTCTTACCATGAGGTAATTTTCAATGACTTTCAAAACAGCTAACAGATTCTCACTGAAGACTTTCAGACCACTCTAGCAACTCCTTGGTGTCACGTGCAACTAAGCACACAGATCTAGCCCATCATGCTCTTCCATGCTCCTTCCCATTTTGGTCACAAGGAGGGCAAGTTCTTGTAGGAAGCCAAAGGGGTAGGTCTTGGAATACCAGCAGGTACTGCCAGGTCAATGTGTGGTTTCAGCAGTGACTCTTGTTCTCCTCATCTTTAACTACAGAAAGTCTTACTCTCATTGAGGTATGGGCTTTTGTGGGTGCCAAGACCATCACTACCTGGTCAGGATCATATTGTCTTCTGCCAGTCTAGAGTAGAATCAGCCTAGGGAAGAAAACTCTGATTCCCATCTCCTCCCAGGGGCACATATTTGGCCGCTCAGAAAACACCCCAGTGAAAGGCAACCCATTACGATTTGGTACAGTATTCCAAGAGGGATAGATGGAGGTGGCACTGGGGAATAGGAATGGGTAAAGATACTTATTCTGAAATACTTGGTAACTATGTTAAGGTTCTTTTTTTCTTGGTGAGTGGCCATGGGGGGGGGGGAGAAATAATTGTTTATTGGGCAGCTGCTATTTTTATTTTTTTAAAAGTTGGAGTCTCACTCTGTAGTCCAGGTTGGAGTGCAGTGGCACGCTCATGGCCACTGCAGCCTCAACCTGCTGGGATCAGGTGATCCTTCCACCTCAGCCTTTCAAGGAGCTGGAACTACAGGCACGCACAACCACGCTTGGCTAATTTTTGATTTATTGTAGAGATGAGGTCTTGCCAAGTTGCCCAGGCTGGTCTCGAACCCATGAGCTCAGGCAATCCTCTCACCTCAGCCTCCCAAAGTGCTGGGATTATAGGCATGAGCCACTGTGTCCGGCCTCCACACATAGGTTTTAAATTTTAGTTTAGAGTTGTGGGGTACATGTGAGGATTTACTACATAAGTAAGTGTGTGCAGGTGATGTTTGGACGTCTAGCAAGCCCTCTCCCCCCAGATAGTGGACCTGGTCCCCAGGGAGTCACTGAGTGCTCCTGTCCCCACTTCATTTCTCCCTCTCCTAGCAGTGTCCAGAGTCTGCCTTCCCCCCTTGTGCTCAGGTGACCAATGATCAGGGCCTGTGAGTGAGAACATGTGGTATTCATTTTTTTCTATATGAAGATTTTTTTTTTGAGTTGGAATCTCACTCTGTCGCCCAGACTGGAGTGCAGTGGCACGCTCCCGGCCACTGCAGCCTCGACCTGCTGGGCTCTGGCGGTCCTTCCGCCTCAGCCTTCCAAGTAGCCGGAACCACAGGCGCACACTACCATGCTCGGCTAGTTTTTGCTTTATCGT
>CAUYQG010289645.1:0-29980 GCA_963574415.1 Tarsius wallacei
CAAAATAAAATCATCTCTATAACAAATTAAAAAAAAATTAGTCGGGCATGGTAGCGTGCGCCTGTAGTTCCAGCTACTTGGAAGGCTGAGGCGGAAGGATCGCTGGAGCCCAGCAGGTCGAGGCTGCGGTGGCCGGGAGCGTGCCACTGCACTTCAGTCTGGGCGACAGAGTGAGACTCCAACTCAAAAAAAGAAAGAAAGAAAGAAAGAAATGATAGATTCTTTACAGGCAGAGAGAAAACAAGACATTTATATGTAAAAAAAAAACATAGATCTTGATAGATATGAATGGCATTATGACCTTGATAGATATGAGTAGCACTATGGAGATTTACTCAACTCCTAGAGAAGGTTTGTACTTTATAATTAGGAAATGCAATGAAATTGGCTAGACCAAAGAAGTTATTGCAAAACCCTCAAATAGAAGGAAATAATATGACTTAATTCATTGTAACAACCTTCATTTCCAAAAGCATAACCAAAATGATGAGATAACTTATAATACATATGTTATTAGGTTTACACTTTAATAATTCTTATCCTTCACAATAGTTTTAGGGAAAATTCTGTGCAAATTTTATACAATATTTTCAAAAATTAAAACTATTTTGAAAATGAGTTGGTGGCTTTGAAGTACAAAATTGTGTCTCTGATTTTAATATTACCTACTTAAAAATATTCGTAATATTCACTACAGTTCTTGGTATTTGACTTAGTTTTTTAAAAAATATATATAATGGATATATTTTAGTGTATATGTAATGATTTAATACTGTTATAAAATTCATGAAGGTCAAACCAATGTAATTGGGATATTCACCACCTTAAATATTTGCTATTTCTTGAAATATACAATAGATTGTTAAGTATAGTCACCCTACCCTGTCAATCAACCACTGGTCTTATTTCTTCTCTCAAGCTGTATAGATCTACAGATTAATCAATCTTTCTTCATTCTCCCTACACTTCCCAACCTTTAGTAGCCACCAATCTACTCTGTATCTTCATGAGATCCACTTTCTAAGCTCCCACATATGAGTGAGAATTGGTAATATTTATCTTTCTGTGTATGGCTTGTTTTACTTAACATAAATGACTTCTAGTTCCTTCCATGTTGCTGCAAATAACAAGATTTTATTCCTTTTTATGGCTGAATAATAGTCCAGTGTGTATATAGATCACATTTTCGTTAGTCATTCATCTATTGATGGGCACTTAGATTGCTTCCAAATTTTAAATATTGTGAATAATGATACAATCAACATGAAAGTGCAGGCATCTCTTCAATATATAGATTTACTTTTTCTTATATGTACCCAGTAGTGGAATTGCTGAACCATACACAATAGTTCTATTTATAGTTTCTTTGAGGAACCTCCATAGAGTTTTCCATAGTGACTATACTAATTTACATTCTCACCAATAGTGTAGGAGGCTTCCTTTTTCTCCACATCCTTGCCAGCATCTATTATTCTCTTTTTGATAAAAGCCACTTGTAACTGGAGTGAGATGATATATGATTGTGATTTTGATTTGCATTTTTCTGAAGATTAGTGATGTTGAGCAATTTTTTACACACCTATTGGTCATTTGTATGTCTTCTTTTGAGAAATGTTTATTCAAATCTTTTGCCCATTTTTAATTGGATTTTTTTTATTATTGAGTTGTTTGAGCTCCTTACATGTTTTACTTATTAATCCATTATCAGGTTGTTAACTTGCAAAAAATTTCACCTGTGCTGTGGCTTGTCTCTTTACTTTGTTGATTGTTTCCTTTGGAATGTAGAGGAAGCTTTCTAGCTTGAGATAAGTTCATTGGTCTATTTTTGTTTTCATTGCTTGTGCTCTTGAGTTTGTCCACAAACATGTCCTTGCCCAGACCAATGTCCCGGAGCATTTCAACGGTGTTTTATTCCAATAGTTTTATAATTTCACATCTTATATTTAAGTCTTTAATCCATTTTGATGTGATTTTTGTACATGATGAGAGATGAGGGTCTAGTTTCATTCTTCTGTATATGGTTATCTCAGTTTTCTCAAAACCATGTATTAAAAGACTATCATTTCCCCAGTGTGTGCTTCTTTGTTGAGAATGAATTGGCAATAAATGTGTAATTTATTATATCTGTGTTCTCTATTCTATTCCATTGGTCTAGCTGTCTTTTGTTTTTTAATGCAGAACCATACTGATTTGGTAACTATAGCTTTGAAGCATATCCGAAGTGAGGTAGTTTGATGCTGCCAGGTCCCCCTCCCCCGCCCCGGCAAGATTCCTTTGGCTATTCAGGGATTTTATAAATTCATATAAATTTTAGAATTTTTTTCCATTTCTGTGAAACCTGTCATTGATATTTTGATAGGGATTGCATTAAATCTGTAAATTGCTTTGGGTAGTATGTCATGTCAACAATATTAATTCTTTCAACCCATGAGTATAGAGTATCTTTTTGTGTGTGTGCTTGCCCTTTTTGATTTCTTTATTCATGATTTATAATTTTCCTTGTATAGATTTTTCACTTCCTTTGTTAAATTGCTTTCTAGTATTTTATATATTTTTTGTAGCTATTGCAAATGAGACTGCTTTCTTGGCTTCTGTTTCAGATTATTTGCCATTGAAGCTATAAATGTTACTGATTTTTGCATGTTGGTCTATATCCTGAAACTTTACTGAATTGGTTTTCATTTATAATGTTTTTTGGTAAAGTATTTAGGTTTTTCTATATATAGGATCATATCATCTATGAGTAAGCCTAATTTGACATCTTCATTTCCAATTTGGATGCTCTCTATTTTTTTATCTTGGCTAAATGCTTTTGACCAGAGCTTCCAGTATTGTGTTGTATAAAAGTAGTGAAAGTTGGCATTCTCTCTTGTTACAGATCTTACAGAAAAGGTTTTCAATTTTTCCCCTTTCAGTACAGTAGAATTTGTGGGTTATCATATATGACCTTTATTATCTTGAGGTATGTTCTTTCTATATCCAATTTGTTGAGGGTTATTATCATAAAGAAATGTTGAAATGTATCTAATACTTTTTCAGCATCTATTAAAATAATTAAATGTTTTTTTTCTTGGATCAATTAATGTAATATGTTGCATGTATTGATTTGGGTGTGTTGAACTGTCCTTGCATTCCTGAGATGAAATCCATTTGTTGAATGATCTTTTTCATGAGTTGTCAAATATAATTTGCTAGTATCTTGTTGATGATTTTTGCATCTATATCTTCAATTAAACTGAAATTTTAGAGTCTTTTTGGTTGTTGTGTCTTTATTTGATTTTGATATCAAAGTAATGCTTGCCTTGTAGAATAAATTTAGACATATGCCATCCTCTTCAATATTTTAAAGAGTTTAATAGAATTAATTCTCTTTCAAATGTTTGATATAATTTGGCAGTGAAGTCATCAGTCTGGGCTTTTTTTTAAAAATACTGCTTCAATCTTGTGATTCACTATTTTTTTATTTAGGTTTTCTATTTCTTCACAGCTTCATCTAGTTGTATGTGTCCAGAAATGTATCCATTTCTTCTAAACTTTCCAGTTTGTTGGTATACAGTTATTTATAATAGTCTCTAATGATTCTTTGTATTTCTATAGTCTTAGTTGTTATATACCCTTTTTCATTTCTGATTTTATTTACTTGGGTCCTCTTTTAAAAAAAAATTAGTCTTACTAAAATTTGTTTATTTTGTTTATCTGTATTTTAAAAAAAACAGCAGTTTTTGTTGATCTTTTGTATTTTTTTATTGTGAATTTTATTTATTTGTCCTCTGATCTTATTTCCTTTCTTCTACTGATTTTGGATTTGGTTTGATCTTGCTTTTCAAGTTATTTGAGGTACATTATTAGGTTGTTCATTTGATGTCTTTTTACCTCTAGATGCAGATATTTAAACTTCCCTCTTAATACAATTTTTGCTGTATTCCGTAGATCTTGGTATGTTGTACTTCCGTTTTCATTTATTTCAATACATTTTTCAATTCCCCTTTAAATTTCTTAATTGATTCATTAGCCATTTAAGAATATGTCATTTAATTTACATGTGTTTGCATAGTTTTCAAGGTGTCTTGTTATTTGATTTCTAATTTTATTTCATGTGGTCAGAAAAAACACTTGACATGGTTTTTACTTTTTTTAAACTGCTGAGACTAGTTTGTGGCTTGATATATGGTTTATTCTGGAGAATGTTCTTTCTGCTGATGAAAAGAATGTTTATTCTGAAGCAATTGGATGAAATGTTCTGTAAATGTCAGTTAATCCTTTTTTGGTCTATTACATGATTTAATTAATTAAGAGAAATTTATGTTTCTCTGTTGATTTCTTTCTGGATGATCTGTATAAAAGTGAGGTGTTGAAGTCTCCTATTATTGTATTTTAGTCTATCTCTCTTTTTAGATCTATTAATGTTTGCTTTATATATTTTGTAGCTCTGATGTTGGGTACCTATATATTTATAATAGTTAAATCTTTTTAGTGATTTGACCCCTTTATTATTGTGTAATGACTTTTTTTGGTCTATATTACAGTCTTTGATTTATCGTCTATTGTGTTTTATATAAGTATTCCTTCTCTTTTTAGTCTCCATTTGCATGGAATATCTTATCTAACTCTTCCTTTTAGTCCATGTACATGTTTATAGGTGAAGTGGGTTTCTTGCAGGCATCGTACAGTTTTGTGTTTCTTTGTCTATTTAGCCATTCTGAAATACAGTTCAGCATTTTAATTGAAGAATTGAATCTTTTAACACTCAGTGCTATTATTGATAAGCAAGAATTTACTCCTGCCATTTTGTTGCCTGTTTTCTGGTTGTTTTGTAATTCTTCTCTGTGTCCTTTTCTTATTGTCTTCTTTCCTGGATAAGTGATTTTCTCTGGCAGTATGTTTTTTAAAAATTTAATTTAATTTTAGAGTCAAGGCATCCATATGTAATTTTGCTACATGGACATATTGCACAATAGTGAAGCTTTGACTTCTATTAAACCTGTCACCCAAATGGTGCACATGGTCCCCAGCGGGTAGTTTTTCCACCGTTGCCAACCTCCCTCTCTTCCTCCCCCTTTAGTATTCCCAGTGTTTGTATTAGCTCCCACTTATAAGTGACAACAGGTGATATTAGCTTTTCTGTTTCTGTGTTAACTTGCTGAGAATAATGACCTCCAGCTGCATCCAGTTTCTTTTTAGTTTTGGTCTTTGGTGCTTTAATGGTGGTGTTTCGTTTTTATCTCTTTTTAATTTCTGATTTAAAAAATTTAGGGTCTTTAGATTCTTTTTTGTTTTCTATATGTAATATATCTCTTTACTCTGGCTGCTGTTCAGATTTTTTTATTATTATCACTTCTGGTGTTTAGCAGTTTCATTATGACACACTCTAGTGTGGTTTTCTTTTTGCTTGTCCTGCTTCAGTTGTGTAGAGATCTTTGCTGTGTACTAATGTGTTTTAGTAATATATGACAACATTTTGCTTGGGTTTTGTTGAGATTCTCTGATAGATAGGTTTATAATTTTAGTAAGATACAAAAACACATTGAAAATTTTTCAAGTTTATTTTTTCTGTCCTTATTTCTCTCCATTTGTTAAACTAATTACAAGTATGCTAGGTGGCTTAACATTGTTCCAAGAAGACACTGAGACTATTCATTCTACTACTGATAGAGCTTTGGTCTGTTTAGTCATTGGCTATGGTAAATAAAGCTAATATAAACAATTTTGTACAGGTCACCTTACGGACATGCATTTTCTTCTTCCTTTTGGTAAACCTAGAATTAAAATTGCTGGGTGATAAGCTAGGTATGTTTAGTTTTATAAGAAACTGTCCATACTTTATCCAAGCAGTTGAATTCTTTTACATTACCAGAAAAAATATCTGGGATTCTTTGCCTTGAAGTTTGGTAAAATCAGATTTTTAATTTGAGTTGTATATGAAAAAATGAGTATTATAGTGATCCTCATTCATTATGACTTTAATTTGATTTCCCTAATGATTTGGTGCTGAGTAATTTTCTCATGTTTTTGACCGTTCATACATATGCTTTGTGTGAAGAGTTTTTCAAAATTTTGCCCATTTTTATTGAATTGTTTGCCTTTTATAAACTCATAGTCTTAACTTTTATGCAGAGGTATAACTCATCTCAAATTAACTTATATATAGAGTGTGAGTGTGATGTCAAGGTTAATTTTTTCAAATGAACATCAGTTTTGGGGCACTTTTGTCAAGTATACTTTCTTTATCTCATCAGACAATTCTACACCTTTTTCAAAAATAAAACAATTTTATAAACCTGGATTTAATTCTTGGTTCTTTATGAGTTGATTCCATGCCAGTAACACACTGACTTGATTATAGTAGTTTTGTATTGTCCTTGAAGTCAGGTAGTATATGACCTACAATTATATTTCGTTTTCAAGAACGTTATCAATAATCCATGTTCTTTGCATTTTACATACATTTTAAAATAAAATTTTTAATTTTCAAAAAATTAAATCCTGCAAAGATTATATTTGGGATTGCTTCTAATAAGCAGAGCCCAATTTGTAGAGAACTGAAATTTGCAGAGTTTAAAAATATTGAATTTATAAACATGCATATCACTCCATATTTTAGGTCTTCTTTAAATTTTCCATTTTCTTTGTTCAGTGTAGAGACTTTGATTTTTTGTGTTTATTTTTTTATTTTTGTTTTTAATTGTTTTACACATTTTAAACAACGTATTCCTAATTAGTTTGATCTGATGCTGTTTGTAAATGGATTTTTGCATTCAATTTTTTCTTTCAAGTCCAAAAGAAATGCAATCTATTTATGTATTTTATCTTTCAATACTTTTCTAAATTTACTTAGTAGTCCTATATATTTGCATGATTATAATGCATACAATTATATGCACCAAAATTATTTACAAAAATATTCACAGCAGCACACTTTGTAATAGACAAAACTAAAATCATCCAAATGTTTGTCCACAAAAGAATGGATAAGCAAAATTTGTAGACTAATGGAATATGATACAGCAATATATATGAATGAACTACTGCACACAACAACATGAATAAATCTGTCTTAGTTTATTTGTGCTGCTATAACAAAAACCTGAGATGGGATAATTTATTTAAAAAACAGAAATTTAGGGCAACCCCCTCAGATCCTCCCCTACTCTAGGAGCTTTTCTGTCCTCTCAATAAATCCTGCTTTCAAAAAATAAAAAATAGAAAAAACCCAGAAATTTATTTCTCATTGTTCTGGAATTAGAGAAGTCCGACATCAAGGTGTTGTCAGGTTCAATGTCTGGTGAGACGCTGGTATCTGCTGCCAAGATAGTGCTTTAAACATTTCATCCTCCAAAGGGGTTGAACTCTGTCCTCACATGTTGGATAGGATGTAAGGGAAAAAGGAATCAAAAGGAACCTTGTTCTTTCCAGCTCTTTCATAAGGTTGCAAATCCCTTTCATAAAGGCTCCACCTTCACGATTTAATCGCCCCATTAAGATTTAATTACCCCCTTAAGACCCTCTGTATATAGAAAGCAAAGAGTTCACAGAGATGTCATATTAAACTTGAGGTAGATCAAAGCAGAGACCTAACTCTGCTTTACATAGTTAGATAGATTCAGATTGTAGGTCATATACTGAAGGGTGATTTCTCAAAAATCAAGACTTGAGCATTCCAGGAATTTCAAGTTGGGAGCACCTTCCAGGGTGTTAAATGCTGTGTCATAGAAGAAAGTCATTCTGACAACCTCTCATGTATGCGGTTTTCTATTACACTACATTTGCTTTAGAGGCCTCGGGATCCACTCCTGGCTATTGCTCCTGGTTGCTCTAGGTACAAACTAGCCACATCTGCAGCTTTTGAGTTTATAATACCTATCTTTCCATTCCAGGAGGGGGCAGGGAGGAGAGGGAAGGGGAAGAGGGTGGGAGCAGATCCTGGAAAGGCAAGCATTTGGGCAGGACATTTGCCTCATTTGAGGGTTTAAAATAATTTCCACTATGAGGAGAATTTTCGAATGTGGAGAATTTGGTCATTTTTGACCGCAGAAGATTCAGGGGAATCTAATAATAGGCACTCGATTTATAGTTCTTATCATTACAATTTGTCCTCTACCTCTCTAATGTTGGTGACGGGCCAGTCTATCTCCTACTCTTCCAGTTCACCACCTGTAAACATCTTAGCAACTACATTCTACAGATGTGAAGAAACATTAGGACCCTACTATGGAGAGATGGAATTATTTTTGCTCTCTCCCTAGTAAGTTATAAAACTCAAGAATCCTTTGAATCTGCTTCTTAGGGCCATTCCTGGGATCATCTGCCTCAGACTGGGTTCCCTAGAGGCAGAGACTGAGACAATGATTTGGGCACACGAGATCTATTGAGGATTTGTTGTTGGAGAAGCAGTTTACTTTTTTTTTTTTTTTTAATCAGAATGACGCATTGGAGGAGTGACAGAAGGATGTGGTCTCAGCTGGGGTCTAAATTGCGATACAAAGATACTACTTTGAGGCAAGGGGACCAGGATTTTGTGTCCCCTTTTAGTCAGTCATTGGTTATAGGCTGCCCCTAGGTGGACAAAACCTCTCCGATGAGGCAACTTCTTTTGGCCAAGAACAATTTTCCAAAGAAGAAGCTATTAACAGTCAGCATTCATAACAGCTGAGGAGTGGGGGAACTGGGGACTTACTACTTTGCTACAAGTGAGTTATGGCAAAGTGAACAATTCAATTTTGAAACAGATAAGTACTTTTATAACTAGCAACCTACCATAGTAGTTGATATCTCACCTTAAACATAGATAAAAATACTATACTGAATATTTTTCATTTTCTCTTAATAACTGATAGTGAAATAACTTTAAAGTGGTATTACATAACAGTATTTTCTTATTTATATTCCAGATTATTAACAAATGATCTGTTTTGCAATTGGTAATAAGAAAACAATTGAATTAATTCTAGTAATAACCATTGGTAATATCATTGGTAAAATCATTGATAATATCAACACTTGAAATCTTCTTTCTTGGGTATAAAACCAAATATTCTACATGATGAAAAAAATTAATACATATGCAAAGGAAGAATATTTTTATTAAAAAGTGGTGTTTATGTAGTTTTTGATAATAATCTTATTTGAAAATAATATTTTATTATGCCCAAGGTTTATGCTAATATAAAACTATAAAACATAATATATATAAATGAGGTTAAATAAAATTTCTTTGGAAAATCTTCTGGACTAACTAATAAAGAAGAGATATAGAGGTTGGGCTTTTATACACTCATCAATCAAGCTCAGCTGCCTGTAGGCAGGAGGCCCTACTAAAAACTTCTGTCAGTATCCTGATAGATCCAGTGAAGGATTCTATTTGTAACAAGGAGACAGACAAGATGCTCAATCGTCAGTGAAAGTCCTTCTTCTCCACTGGATTTATCAAGTAGGCCCTCATTACTGAAATCACACCACTCATTATTTCATCCGTACACTGTTAGCTCATTTGTGTTTCCAGAAGAGGATGAGAAGTTTCTAACGATAAAAAGAATTCCATGAAATGGTGATAAAATTTACATTTTTATAACACTGTATAGTCTTTCAACCGTCATCACATTTCTCTCTCAATTGATATTTGCAACTGCACTATGATGTTGGCAGGGTATACCATGTGTGATTTTTTTTGTTTATTTGTTTTGTTTCGTTTTTTTTTTCTGAAAGCAGACATTCAAATATATCCAAGGTAATATGGAAAACAAGTATTTGATTCAAAACCAGACTCTAGCTCATTTCCAGATACCTCCAACGTCTTTTTAACATTTATAATGTCACAGTGTTTTTTTCTCAAAAGACATCAAAACATTTTACACATATGTCTGTAAAAAAACACATAGCATTATTTTCTTTCTGAATGAAACATATCAGTGACATCACGCCAGAGGGTTAATAGCACTTACAAAGTTAAGCAGACCCCTTAGGATACTTCCCTCTATTTGGAGAATGACAGTTTTACTAATTACTGCCTTTTCAGTTGTTAGCAGCAGGACTTAGGTTTGGCTAAGGATTTGAGCTAGGGAACAATACTTAGTAAAGTGGTCTGAATTCAGGAAGCAAGCTACAGAGTGTGGCAGTACAATTCAAAATACCTTCCCGGCTGGAAACAGTTTAACGCATTGTACTGCACAATTGACTGTGTGGTGCCGCTAAGTCAGCTGCTTAACTCAAAGATCACCCAGTGGTGAGGGTGGAGGAGGCAGCAGGTGCAAAGATCAAGTTTCTGTCCTGATGTGGAAACATGGCATTCAAAGGAGAAGGCAGGGACTCAAATCAAACAACAGTCGTTGAGAGCATCAGTCCTACCAAAAACAAGTGCCAACCTTCCAAACTTCGCAGACGTCTTCACTGCTTGCTGACGCCGTCTTCCTGTTCAGTTTGATCTTTGGCATGATTCCAACAGTGGGGAGGAAACAGCAAGGGTTCAAGACAGCCAAGAGAATGAGACCGTCAGATATTTTTACTGCCCATATAGAAAACCGCATACTCCTAGAGGTGTTATATTTGGGAAGTACACCACGAGGCACAAAGGGGATATCTGAAGGGGCTACTCTCCAACTTCATTATGTGGCAGCTGGTTTAAATCGGAGGCATGGTGCCCATGCCAATCTCAGGCCTAGGTAATTTATAATAGCCTAAAGTTCCAATATAAAAAGCACATAGCTGCAGGGAGACGTGTCAGCTTCCCTTACACAGCCTGTCATTTCCTTGGAAACATAATAATTAAGATGTCTGGCATAACTGCTTCTGCCAGAAATATTTTTAGATTTCAGCCCATTTCAAGAAATCCTAAATTCAAGGGGAGAATTATTAAATGCTGCATGACAAACTAAGGAAAGTACTCTTACAGGTTTGTTCTGTCAAAAGGAACAGATACTTCATCTAACTCTCTTGACAGTAAGTAGAGAAATACACAGGCTTGAATTAAAAATAAAAGGATTGGCATCAATTTGATTAGAGCAAAAGAAGAGGAGATGGGAAAGAAATGTGCACACTTAATCAAAGCATTTTTCAGTCTCAAAGCCTGACACAACTTTAAAGGTACAGTGACATCATCTCCCATCCTCAGATTAATGCGCTTGCCTTTTCTGATTATCCATATTATTCGTGGAAAACCGCTTATCTTAGCATGGGGGACACTATAGAGGATGTTATTCAGTATGCATTTGCTTTCAACTATCAGGGGAGGGAACCCATCACATTTGTAAGATAAATTAATTTCCTGGAGGTATAATAAAACCATGTCTACTGCACTAAAATAATTTACCTTATAATATGCTTAACTTAAATAAGAATGTAATTAGATAGTTTTAAGGAGTATTTGAATGCAATAGGCTAAAATAATTGAAAGTGGAGCTTCTAAATATTCCCTAACAATGAATGTCACTTTTTTAAACGTCCTCTTGGCCTTCTTAATAAAAACTGTTATTATGGACTAAGGCAAAGACATCAATTCAGTTCAACTGCAAGGAAATAGTCAATAGCCACACCATCATAGCAAAAGTTATATTACATTTTCTGATGACTATTAGGAGAAAGAATAATTAAAGAAGCATTCCGATTCAACTAACATTATCTAAAGCCTAGTACGTTACCTCCTCCTACATACACTATCTCAGTTACTCCTTATTACTATCCACTGAAGGATGCATTCTAGTCCCATTTTTAAGTGAAAAAAACTAAATCTCAACATCACAGACTTATTAAATGGTAAATCTGTGTATTTCATTTACCATACTTAGCGACCCTTTTTAAAAAATTGCCTTTTTGAGAAAGGTTTATATTTATTTGTTTTCATGAAGGATTGTTGAAATAGCATGCTGAATCATTTCCTTTTTCAACAATGAATATTAAGAATTAAAACTCTATAAAATATCCACCATAACTCATTGTGCAAAATAACCCTCTGAGAATGAGAAGTATTCAATTAGAGGGATCATTTAAGCTACAATAATATTAGGTTAAATAGACTCATTCAAAATATGACTTAGAGGCTGATATAGACTTTGCTACACAAATCAAAGAAGTACAACCTTAATGATGCCTCTCTCTTTACCTGATTATCTTGCTCTATGGTTCTACACTGCCCTCTTCTCCCCGTCTCCATCTGTATCTCTACCCCTGTTTGTATGTCTGTCTCTGTATCTATCGCTACATCTAGACAACCAACCTTCTACCCATCACCTATGGATATCTGCTATTGTCACTCCTCCTGCAATAAAAAGAGAACACATTGAGAGCAGGGAAGTCGCCTGCTTAGTTTAGTGGGATTTTTCTTTACCTGATTCATAGTAAACTCAATACATATTTGTTGGATGAAGAAATGATGCATTTATTAACTATTTTATACAAACGTCTGATTTACAGATGTAGTGAATTGAATGCGTCCTCCCCAAAGTCACGTTCACTTGGAACCTCAAAGTGTGACCTTATTTGGAAATACAGACTTTGCAGATGTAATGAGTTTAGGCTTTGGAGATGAAATCTTCTTGGATTTAGCGTGGGCCCTAAATCCAATGGCTGGTGTCCTTAAAAGAGAAAAGCCAGATACATAAAGAGAAAGACCACTTAACTATGGAGGCAGAGATTGGGGTTGTGCTTCCGCAAACCAAGAAATGCCAGGATCCATCAGAAGCTGGAAGAAGCAGGGAAGAATTCTTCATTGGGGCCTTCAGAAGGAGCATGGCCCTGCTATCACTTCAATTTCAGACTTCTAACCTCTAGAGAAAATAAATATCTGTTGTTTTAAGCTGGTAGCTTTGTGGGATTTTGTTATGGCCAGCCCTAAAAAACGAATAAAACTAAAACACATACATATCGTATTTTAACAGTGTGGTCAATATTGGCTATGAGAAGAATTTGGAAGAGTAAGCTTTAATATGTGTTCTGGTTTCTCTGATCTTAAAAAAGACAGTTTGGCTATCGTGAGTGCACGAACACATGTGTGTTTGTGTGCATAGTGTGTATGTATGTCACACAATTTTTGTCTGTTGTATGTGTATTTGTGTGTGTGTATACACACATTATCGCAGAGAGACATACATGGCCACACATGTATACTTCATAGATGTGAATACATAGATAGGAGCATATTACTAGAGACAGAATGCCTGGCCTAAAGTAGATAGGTTTAAAAAGCAGATAGTTGTTTTTTTGTTCTAACTCACTTTTTAATGGTTCTAATTTTGAATTACTCTGTTACTTACTTGAATTATTTATTTCTATGTCTCCAACTGGATTAATCACTTGCTGATATGTGTATTCCAAAAAGCGTTTTGTTCCTCTATCTCTAACTGGCAATGATCAGTGCTAAATTTATCAAACCAGCATACATCATTCTCTGCTTTTTTATTCACTATTTTTCTTTCCTAATTTCTGCTAAATAAATCTGTGCAGGGCACCAAACACTCTTGATGATTGTACCAATTGAAGTTGTTAGCAGGTCCTCCTGCCTTGGTTGGGACTAGAGGGTGTTTTTTAGACTTTTATGGCCTCCCACAAGGAAATTATTTTATTCTTATTGACTGTTGCTTTGAGGACTCTTCTATTTTCCAAAACACCTCTCTGGGGTTTTACCTCTTCCTACCAGCTGCAGTATACTTTCTGTCTTCTGGCCTTTGTTTGGGCTCTTTTGGCATTATGTGGCTTATTTTGTCAAAAGTATGCCACGCCTTGGCCTGGAGGCATACAACATTGTATGTTCAATAGAAGTAGGGGAAAGTGGGCAGTGGTATGTCATAAAGATGAATCTTGTAGAGATTATCCTCCTAAAAATCTTTTCATTGTTTCCCTAAAGGTTATTTTAAAAGTGCATGGGATGAGAAGGGCTAAATGAGGGTGAAGAGATGATAAAGTCATTACTTGGAGTCAGAATATTTGCCCTTCCGTTCTTGAGAATGCATTTTTGACGAGGATCCTTAGTTCTTCAGGACTGATTTACACTTTTTTTCCAGGCAAGAGGCAAGGAGGAAGTGCCTCTTAGAACATACATCAGATTAACAATATATCCATTGGAATGATGGTCTACAGGATTTCCTAACAGATACAATTCAATGTTATTTTTAAAATCTAATGTTTACACTAGCACCCAGCGTTTACATGTTCTACTTACAACTCTTCCCCATGGCAAGTTAAAACCTACCACGATATTAATTAATTATATTCAAATTTGGTTTTGGAGCTGATGATGCTGGGAAGAATATACTTAAACTTTTAATAGAAGCTGCTGGGTCAATGGGGGCATGAAATACAATATGCAATATGTATTTGCATAGTTACAGTTTTGTGAATAATTTTAAATTATAATGACAATATGTGTTCTGGTTTAATAATAATTTACCCAATTATTTCTAGGGGGAGATCATCTCTAGGTTTCAAAGATTTAGTATAATTCCTTGACAGTTACTAATTCAGTACAGTATCCATTCTACATTTGTCCACATTTTTTCCAGCCTCACCTCACAGTTCCCTTTTAGAGCACATTTTACTTCCTTTCTACAATTTCAAGTTATGCCTATTCATGAATTAACTTTACTGTCATTTCTTTTTTGACAGTTTGAAAAAATTTTAAAGTATACACAAATTTTCTATGGTTTTAAAAATTGAAATACTTAACAAAACCATAATATTGAAGTTATTTTAATGAACTAGTTGTATAACAGTTAATTCACCCCACTGTAATTGTTAAGCCTCTACTAGGAACTAATCAAATCTTCAAAAGAAAGTACTATTAAAGACCAGGCTTGGTGGCTCAGTCTATAATCTCAGCATTTTGGGAGGCTGAAACGAGTGGATTGGCTGAGCCCGTGGGTTCAAGACCAGCCCAGGCAACTTGGCAAGACCTCATCTCCTCAATAAATCAAAAATTAGCCAGTCACGGTAGCGTGTGCCTGTAGTTCCGGCTACTTGGAAAGCTGAGGCAGAAGGATGGTCGGAGCCCAGCGAGTGGACGCTGGGGTGGCGGTGAGCGTGCCATTGCACTCTAGTCTGGGGACAAAGTGAGACTCTGATTCAAAAAATAAGTAAATAAATAAAAGAAAGTACTATTACATATGCTATGCCCTTAAAGATATAGCTTGATAGTCACATCTAGAATATTAGTGTGTATATTTGAGATAATCATTGAAAATAGTTATTTCAAATTTTCATTTTATAGGTTTTGTAATGTGTAGCAAATTTGCAGTCGAATTTGTCATTAAAGGCAAAAATATCACCAAGTCTTTCTGTTATTTGTATACACTGATGATCCTCTCTACTCATTCTTTTTTTTTTTTTTTTGAGTTGGAGTCTCACTCTGTCACCCAGACTGGAGTGCAGTGGCCGCTTCCGGCCACCGCAGCCTCGACCTGCTGGGCTCCTGCGATCCTTCTGCCTCAGCCTTCCGAGTAGCTGGAATTACAGGCGCGCGCTACCACGCCCAGCTAATTTTTTGATTTATTGTACAGATGAGGTCTCGCTTGCCCAGGCGGGTCTCAAACCCGCGGCTCAGGCAATCCACTCACCTCAGCCTCCCAAAGGCGCGGGATTACAGTCTGAGCCACCGAGCCCGGCTTCTACTCATGCTTATACAAACTGTCAAAGTTAGAAATCTTCCTCCTCTTTCCTCTTATGACTCTTTGCCCATACTTGCTAGTTTACACTGCTCTGCAGTTGTCAGTTTGTATCTCTAACATTCCTCAATCTGTGAACAGCAGAAGGGCAGAATCAGATTTATTTATCTCTGAGTCCCTAGCAACTGGAACCGAGTTCAACTAGACAATCCATGCATTTTATAAATAAGAATGTTTGAGTTTAAATAGGTTAAGCGATTTGCCTCAGAAAATAAAGCTGCCACGTGACAATAAGCTAAGTCTTTGTTTTTTCCTAAAGTAGACAGTGATAACAAAGACATTGTGAGAAAACTATGAATGATTTTTCACTTACTAAAGTTGATCTTTTGGCCACAGGCAGGCAACATCACACAACAATCTTTAAAACAATTTGTATCCGTCACTGTAATATCCACGTGAAAGATTAGATTATCCATACTAAATTACTTTCCTGACAACCACTACATTCTGATTGAGCTCATCTTGCCATCAATTGCTATGTTAGAAAGAGAATTGATTACTTTTAATTATACAATGTTCTAAATATAACTAGAAAGCTAAATTTCCCTCCTTAAATTCCCAGCATACAAAGGAATGAATGTTGAAAGAAGCTGTATTCTAATTCTCAATAGGTAGATTCTTGTTTGATGGGTTTTTTTAAAAAAAATGTCTAGGAGTAGGATTGGGATTATATGCTATCACCTATCAGAAATGGTTAGATGTGTTTCATCCATAGGACCAGAATATTTCTTTTTTTCTGACTGACAGCATCTGTTCCAGGAAGCACTCCCTATACTATGTGTCTATAGAAACTTTCACGCTCTGTATTAGTTTTATTCGGTTATATTTCCCTATTCCCCACCAAGCAAGGCAAATAGAGTTGAGTAAATTTTATTTTCTAACATATAGGTAGGACAATATAACAAGTTCTTTTTACCAGTTCTTATGAAATTTCCAGCACTGGGGAAGAGATTATGGAGAAAATGGGATATCTCAGAATTTAGTTAGTTTTATAATCCCACTCTTGCCCACCTAGATTGCTAAGGATGACATTAAATGCCAGTAAAGAAAAGACATTTTATTTCCCATGTGATAGCACTATTTTACAACCTCATTCTTTTTAGTCCCTTACAACCTTCTCTGGAACTGGAAGCTGGACCAAATGCCATAGGGGGTTCTCTTGTGTGGCCCTTTCTTTTTGACTTTCACAATTGGAATAGATATGCTGATAAACTGGCTTCAAATAAACATCAGATATTGACATTAAAAATCTATCAATGAGCAGGGCTCGGTGGCTCAGCCTGTAATCCCGTGCTTTGGGATGCTGAGGTGAGTGAATTGCCTGAGCCCGTGGATTTGAGACCCGCCCAGGCAAGTTGGTGAGACTTCATCTCTACAATAAACCAAAAAATTAGCCAGGCCTGGTAGCGCACGCCTGAAGCTCCAGCTACTTGGAAGGCTGAGGCGGAAGGATCGCAGGAGCCCAGCTGCGGTGGAGCGGCCACAGCACTCCCGTCTGGGCGACATAGTGATACGCCAACTCAAAAAAAAAAAAAAAAATCTATCAATGAAATAATTTTCAAAACTATATTTGTGTTCCATGATTTTCCCATAGGACTTTCCAATAAAAAGGGAGACTTTTCATTCTACAAGATTACAAAATTCTTACAAGCTTCAATTCTGTGACAACCATAATCTAAAGATCACTGTTATACTATCACAGTAAGGTTGCTGAGAAGGATGAAGAGAAAACAAAATGGTGGTAGAGTCTCTGGTCATAAATGTATTCATGAAGCCCTATTTCTTCTATTGAAAACCCTGAGTATCACTATTTCAGCTATGTCAATAACAATAGAAATCCGAATTAGTTTAGCTCTGTTTTTGCATAATCAACACCTAAATGGCAAAAAGAGCATTGTAGCTTTTCCAAAAACTGCCATATGGCCATAACAACAATAAAATAAATACATACCTCTGAAAAACCAAAGCCATGATTATATCTAGTTGGAAAGTTATGATAAAATTTTTTTTTTTTTTTGAGTTGGAGTCTCACTCTGTCGCCCAGACTGGAGTGCAGTGGCCCCTCCCGGCCACTGCAGCCTCGACCTGCTGGGCTTTGGCAATCCTTCCACCTCAGTCTTCCAAGTAGCTGGAACTACAGGCGTGTGCTACCACACCCGGCTGGTTTTTTGATTTATTGTAGAGATGAGGTCTTGCTTGCCCAGGCGGGTCTCGAACCCGGGGGCTCAGGCAATCCACTCACCTCAGCCTCCCAAAGGCGTGGGATTACAGACTGAGCCACCGAGCCCGGCTATGATAAAATTTTAATAGAACCGAACACCCCTTCTAGTGGTTACATTCCTTAGAGTCATGTTTTGACAGTTTATATTTCAAAATAAAATATGCATTAATAATTAATATTCTAAGGGATGACAAAATTCATTCTGAAATAAAATTAATACAATTTTGTTAGAAGAAAAACAAATTTGAATGTATCCTTCTTTACTTACCATAAATATACACATTTTAAGGGAGGTTATCTATGTATTACTGTTCAAAGTTGAATTACAGTAGCAATGTGTAGCATGATATTCACTTAACTGTGCTTCCTTCATTTTCTTTGACTGTTCTGCCTGTCGTGTGGTGACATTAGCATTCATTTGATTAATGCCATCTTTTCAGCTAATGTCACACTTAAAATGTGTATACATTTTTAGCACCCCATAGATAGAAAGATAGATAGATAGATAGATATTCTCACACACACACACACACACGTAATTTGGCCTATAATCTATAAACTAAGGAAATATTCTGAGATCTAAATTAAAACTGAGCATGCAGAGTTCTAGAGTGACAATCAATACATGGAATCTGTTACTATTATTAGAGCATCATTAGTTATATATCAGTTACTAGTCCATATGATTTTTAAGACAGTGCTTTTTAGATTTGACATTTGAACTTAGAGTTGAGTCAACCATACAAAATCTAAACTAAAGTTTTTCAGCAAAGTTGTCACAGAAAAGAAGAAAATGTTTATCACAGAGATAAAGCCCATATGACTTTAGTAAAACTCAGAGATAAAGTTGGAGATGTAAGATAGGGAACAATTCATAAGGGTTCTGTAGAACTTGAAAGGAAACCTGGTTTGCATGATTTTAAGTACTGGAGTGGTCATTATTATAGGCAAATACTTCATTGTTTAAAATAACATCTGATTTTGATATTTAATTAATCATATATTAAATTGATAGTTTGTACTTATCCATATGTTCTTTACATTTTGTCTAAAGAAATAAGCTTTCTTCTACTTCTGCATATTCTTTTACTCAAAGCTACTTAGTTAACATTAATAAACCTATAGAAAACTCTAAGATACACATCTATTAGCTTCATCATCTTTTTCCCTATATCAAAGAAAGTATGTGGTCATAGTTGAATAATTCCAAGAATATATGGAGTTAGGTTTATATTTTATTGCTTGGATTTTATAAAATTTAATTTCTTACTCTCCATGGGAAGCATATGTCTATACATATTTTCATGACTCAGTACTTACCACATGACAGTGTTCCCCTAAGTATATTTATTTATATATAGCATCATTTTATGGTTATAACATTTCTGTGAGTTAACCTTCTACCTTTATATTTTTAGCTGATGCAGAAAAATTAACATTCTTTTTATAACAATAGAAATATTTATGAAAAAATTTTGTAAGTTAGAATTTAGAAACATTGAAATGATAAATTTAGTTTTAAATATATTTTAAAAAGTTAATTATTTGAAATTCATTATAATCTTTATACTTGTGACCTTTACATTTTATGAAAGTGCATATGGTAAGTAAATTTTGTTTAGGAAATTATTCAGGGTGGACTTTTCAGTCATTAACTGTCAGATAATCTTAATAAATTGAGAAATTCATCATTCTTCAATCAATATATTTTTTTTTGAGTTAGAGTCTCACTCTGTCGCCTAGGCTGGAGTGCAGTGGCACGCTCATGGCCACCATAGCCTTGACCTGCTGGGCTCAAGCGATCCTTCTGCCTCAGTCTTCCAAGTAGCTGGAACTACAGGTGCGCTACCATGTCCGGCTAATATTTTTATTTATTGTAGAGACTAGGTCTCGCCAAATTGCCCAGGCTGATCTCTAACCCGTGAGCTCAGGCAATCCTCTTGCCTCGGCCTCCCGAAGTGCTGGGATTACAGACTTGAGCCACTGCGCCTGTCCTAATCAATATATTTTTAAAGGTTTTTGATAAACTACAAAATTTAGAAGAAAGCTATTGTTTAGTTTTTTTTATTTTCTGATATAGTAAAATTGGCCCACTGTGTTTCAATGTGACATATAGAACTATGATGTATCAGTAAATGTATTTTGTGATTTTCTTTTATCTGTACTCTTTTATTTTTACAATTATTAAACGTTTAAACATAAAACACATATATTTCCATTAGTAGTAGTTTTAAGAATGAATATCTAAATTAAATTTAACACTTTAAAGAGATAATATAGTGACTAGTACAAAACTTTCTTATTTTCAGGGCTGTTTTAACCCTTACTGTCTCCTCATGCTGCAGTTCTGTGCTACGTATTTTAAAGACAGTATTATATTAAATGTTGAATGCATCTTATAATTATTCAATTCATAGGTACTTTTAATTTAAAGAGTTCAAAGTGATTTTACTTAACACCAGTTTAATCAGAGAAAATAATGTTTTTATTTTAGTGACAAAAATAGGCATCCGTAAAGAAAACTAATCCTGAAGTCCTTCATTTCAAGCTATAAAAGAGAAATCCAATCCCTTCATTTCAAGCTATAAAAGAGAAATCTGAGGGCTCAAAAACCCAGAACTTGAGGCCATTATCCTAAGTGACATGACTGAGAAAGTCAAAAACTGCGTGTGCTACGGACACACAGAGTGGAATAATGGACTCTGTAGACCCAAAGGTGGAAAGGAGGGAGACGGATAAGGGATGAAAACTACTTATTGGGTACAATGTATGTTATTCTTATGATGGGTACACCAAAAGCCTGGATTTGACCACTACACAGTATATCTATGTAGCACAATTGCACCTGTTCTCTTAATCTATAAAAATAAAATAAAACAATAAAACAAAACAAAACACAAAAATGAAATTTGCTGACTACATTTCCAGAATAATTTGTTGGCGCAGCTTTGTGTAATAGCACACTGGTTTCCTGACTCTTAGATTTATGCAGTTTTTGCTACTGCCTCTCATGATTTCACTGTCAAAAAGTCATTGTAAAAAAATATCTTCCTGTTCTGTAGTTTGTCAATTTGTACCCTACACTCCTTATCATTTGAAGATGAGTCATTTGTAGATACTGCTATTTACAAAGGCTATTCCTTTCATAAACACTGTCCTTACATCTTCACTACAATTTTATAGTTTAGTTTTTCTTGAGAATGTGTTTTTCTGGAATGATAAATTTACTATTAAATAGAGAATATCAGTTTTCCTCTTATCTGTTGCCTGGGAGATATGCTTCCCAATTGGATAAATTGTTGTCATCTCATTAGCTGAACTTGAATTTTGATCTATCTGCTCACTACCTTCTTGAACGAAACAAGCCCTCAGGATATGAAAGTTTGTCATAATGGTTTCTGAGTGTGAAAGGTTATGGTCCACATAATCCCTGAACATCTTATTTGTCATTCAGCCTTTCTTCTTGCTTCTTGCTAAGAAAGTACTACTTGCCACAAAAGTATGACACTTACTTGTCTTAACCTTTCTAACCCAAGTCAGCTCTTCGTCGCCCAAACTAGATCACAGTCACAGTATGCAGTTTCTATGTTGAAGTCAAAAGCTTATATTGTAAATTGAACAACTCCATACTACATATATTTTTTTCAAGAAATAAAGAGCAAAGGAGAGATATTGGGGAATTTCCCCTTTCCACTTACTTTTTTAAAAAATAATTCAAACACTGTTGGAAAAGTCTCCGTAATGAGGGTGAAAAATTGCTTCAGGTTAGCTGGATTTGAATGGTTGACCATAAATATAGTGATGGGACTACCTCAATTTCAATTATGCTCTTCACTGTCTGAATACATTGCTTATTATTTCATTCGAGTTTAATCAAGTGGCTGTAAAACATATGCCACCTGAGTGTGGGCAGTGGCACTGGAAAAACAAATTGATTTTAAATTGGTAATTATACTATTTTATAAATATTTTGTTTTCTCCTGAATTGCTACTCTCAGTCTTAGCTGCATGAATGTCTTCTCTTTCTTCTCTTTTTTCTCCCAGAATATAATTGGAGTAATCTAAGAGAGAGGAGACAATATATCTGAATAAATGTTCCTTACACCAGTGGTCAACCTTTTTAATATCAGAGACCAGTTTAGTGGAAGACAATTATTTTTTTATGAACGGATGGTGAACAGGGGAATGGTTTTAGGATGATTCAAGTACATTACTTTATTTCTATTATTATTACATTATAATATATAATTACATATATAGTAATATATATTTGCATTAAAAATATAATGAAATATAATGCACACATATGTAATATAAATATATTCATAAACAATACATACATAATTAAATGTAATTAATATATAGCAAAATAATTACACAAAATTATACACTAAAAATAATGATATATTATATCATAAATAATTATACAATAACTATGCCACCAGATTCATCTGTACAATTGAAGTACATCAACTCACTTGCCACTCACTGATAGGGTTTTGATATGAGTCTGCAAGCAGTTGATTTTTTATGGTCTCTGTGCAGTCAAACCTCACTGTTCATGTTAACCTGCATTTGCAGACACTCCCCAGTGCTAACACTGCCACCTCTGCTCCATTTCAGATCATCAAGCAACAGATTCTCAGAAGGAGCGTGCAACCTAGATCCTGGCATGCACGGTTCACAATAGGGTTCATGCTCTTAGGAGAATCTAATGACACTGGTGATCTAGATAGGAGGTGGAGCTCAGGTGGTAACATGAGACATGGAGAGCCACTGTAAATACAGATGAAGCTTAGCTGGTTTGCCCACTGTTCACCTTCTACTATGCAGCCCGGTTCCTAACAAGCCATGGGATGGGGGTTGAGGAACCCTGACTGAACATGGTTCTTCTGTGGAATAATACACTTTCCTAAGCACTACCTAATGTCACAGAAATTATCTTAGCAATTTTGAAAGAGATTATATTATTTAATGTACATCAATGTGTAATTTGGGGAAAATAATCATTGCAGGTAACATTATTCTTTTTTTTTATTATAAAGATGCAGGGTACAATTCAGGGTTAGGAACACAAACGTTGATTAAGCAGGTACCTTTGTTGATGAGATATGCCCCTCCCTCTGCTAGCAGTTTCCCTCAACTGCCAATCCCATCCCCCCCCAACAGTTTCCCACTACTGTCAATACCTTTCTTATAGTATTATAATAATTGTTCAAGGTCTGCTTATGTGTGAAAACATATGGCACTCTGTTCTTTGTTTCTGTGACAGATCACTGAGTATGATCAACTCTAAATCCATCCAAGCTGCTGTGAAGTCCCTATGTTTGTCTTTCTTAATGGCTGCATAATATTCCATTGTATATATGTACCACATTTTTTAATCCAGTCCAGCTTTGATGGGCAGCATGGTTGGTTTCATGTTTTTGCTATTGTGATTAGAGCTGCAACAAACATACATGTGCAGGTATCTTTTTTGTAGAATGATTTGAGTTCCTCCAGGTATATTCCCAATAGGGGAATTGCTGGGTCATATGGAAGGTCAATTTCTAGTTCTTTGAGAAATTTTCACACTGTCTTCCAAATAGGTTGCCTTAGTGTGCATTTCCACCAGCAGTGTAGAAGATGTCCTTTCTCTCCACATCCTCACCAGCATCTGTTGATGTTTGTTTTATTAATCATGGCCATTCTTACTGGGGTTAGGTGGTATCTCAGTGTGGGTTTGATTTGCATTTCTCTGATGAGTGAAGCTGAGCACTTTTTCATGTGTCTGTTGGCTGCCCACCTGTATATCTTCTTTTGTGAAGTGTCTATTCATTTCTTTTGCCCACTTTTTAATGGGCCTGTTTGTTTTTTTTCTTTTGGCAAGTTTGAGTTCCTTGTAGATCCTAGATGTTAGGCCTTTGTCAGATATACAGTTGACAAATATTTTTTCCCATTCTGTGGGCTGTCTCCCTGCTCACTTGATGGTTTCTTTTGCTTTGCAGAAGCTCATTAGTTTGATGAGGTCCCACTTATTTCTTAAGGTATGGGCATTTAGGGTTCTGAATAGGAATTGGCTGCCAGTTCCAATTTCCATAAGGGTGTCTCCTGAGTTTTCTAAGATTCTTATAGTTTGAGGTTTTACATTTAGGTCTTGATCCATTTAGAGTCAATTTTTGTGTATGGTGATAGGTAGGGGTTCTGTTTCAATCTTCTGCATGTGATAAGTCAGTTTTCTCAGCACCATTTACTGAATAGGATCTCCCTCTCTCCAGTCGTTGGTGGTGGAGGCTTTGTCAAAGATGGATTGGTTGAGAAATTGAGGCTTTGCTTCTGGAATCTCTATCCTGTTCTGTTGGTCTATGTACCTGTCCTGGTACCAATACCAGGCTATTTTGATTACTGTAGCCTTGTAGTAAAGTTAGAAGTCTGGAAGTGTGATCCCTCCAGCTTTGTTTCTTTTGCTAAGGATTGTTTTGGCTATTTGTGGTTATTTATGTCCATATGAATTTCTGTATTGTCGTTTCCAGGTCTGGGAAGAGTGATGTTGGTAACTTAATGGGTATTGTGTTGAATCTGTAGATTGCCTTTGGTAGGATGGACATCATAACAATGTTTATTCTTCCTATCCATGAGCATGAAATATTTTTCCATTTGTTTATGTCTTCTTAGATTTCTTTGAACAGAGTTTTATAGTTCTCATTGTAAAGGCCTTTCACTTCTCTGGTTAGGAAGGTGCCAAGGTATTTCAATCTTTTTGTGGCTATTATGAATGGGATTGTGCTTTTAATTTGGGTCTCTGCCTGCTTGTTGTTGGTGTATAAGAATGCAAGTGTCTTTTGCACATTTATTTTGTACCCGAGACTTTGCCAAAGTCCTTTATCAGTGCCAGCTGGTTTTTGACAGATTCTCTTGGATTTTTAAGTTATAGGATCATCAGCAAAGAGGGATAACCTGACTTCCTCTTTTCTTATTTGGATGCCACTGATTTCCTTCTCTTGTCTAATTGCCTGAGCTAGGACTTCCAACACAATGTTGAACAAGAGGAGTGCGAGCGGGCAGCCTTGTCCTGTTCCAGTTTTCAGGGGAAATGTTTCCAGTTTCTGTCCATTTAGCAAGAGGTAATATTATTCTTAAAATGAAATGTTCTTCAGGGAGAAATAGTAGTTTGACATCTTTTCATATTATTTCCTGCCAAACACTTAGTGGCACAAGTAATTTTCAGCAACATTAGGGCATTCTTCTGCTTGGATTTCAGAAAAACAATGTTTTTGTGACAAAGTACTGAACAGAAAACTCTTAGTGGTTGACTAGCTGACTGGCTCTTATCATGCTGTTCTTCCATTCATTAATACGTTTGAGGCCAGGTGTAGTGGTTCATGCCTGCAATCAGAGCACTTTAAGAAGCCCAGGTGGGAGGATTACATGAGAACAGGCGTTCGAGGCTAGCCTGATCAACTAAG
Source organism: Tarsius wallacei (assembly GCA_963574415.1). Lineage (NCBI taxonomy): Eukaryota > Metazoa > Chordata > Mammalia > Primates > Tarsiidae > Tarsius > Tarsius wallacei. The sequence continues at coordinate 25,311 of CAUYQG010289645.1, forward strand.
CAAGACTTCATCTCTAAAATATATATATTAAAATTAAAAAAAATATGTTTGATAACTACTCTCTTAGGAAATTAAGGAAAGTTTGTTTTGCCATTTAAGGGATAGGCTAATCATCTGATGAAAATGAAGAACTCCCCCCCAGAGTCCAACTAAGGTTTTCAGTGAATACATCAGAATCTACCAACAACAGCAAAAAAGTCTCTAAAGTTTTTATTGCTTCTTCTCCTTCTTACCGCCAGAAATTTTATTCACCATTGTTTTGGGGCCATCAGAGCAAATGGTAGCATAATGAAAACAAACAAATAATGCTTTAGCATTATTACAAAAATAGTTTCCACTCTGCGTCCCCTCCAAAGAAAACTTGGTATCACCTAGGTGTCAGCAAATCACCTTTGTGTACAGTTGACCTAATGAGAATGATTAAGACATGCAGTCCATGTTGCCTATAAAATCAATCTTTCACCAGATATTTATTGAGCATTTTTCTAGTTTGTGAGAATATATCAGTAACAAAATATTGAGTCAAACTCATTGCTGTCTTCTAAGATGCTGAAGAATATTTTCTTTCTGAAGCCATAGAGGTTTTATATAGATTGTCATTATATATATATTTTAAAAAGTGAGCAGCAGCTGATCAGAAATTTTATGACCACTTGAATTTTAAGGGCAGCTTTAAAAAAATTGATCGTTCATTCCAGACATGCTTTTCTAGATGAATAAACATCTCTGCTATGCAATTTGTCTGAATAGAGTTTTCAACTTTTGATCCCACTCTGAAGAAGTATTCACTAAATTAACTATTTAGAAATATATAATAATTAACATGTGTGATTGTGCCACTTACTTTTTAGAGAGCCAAGATCAAGGAAATTTTGTCAGTTAACACATAACAAAGATAATGTCTTAATCAAATATCATAAAGAATTTGATATTGGTATAATTCCCAGAAAAATAAAGACTATTCAGTGGATTGGAAGGTATTATAAGTTCCTAGTTTGTTCTCTCTCAGATATCTACTTGTCAGGAAAAAAAAGGAGCACAATTAAAAATCATATAAGTAAATAACTGAAAACTAAAGACTTATGGCCAACTTATTTCTAAAGTCTGAGAAAATTTTTCACTAGATGAAAACATAGAAATATAGTTGGTGACTTGTAAATGTTACAGTGTTAATCAAAGAAGAAGGATTTGTCTTGTAGTAGCTAAGGTGGCATGGGCCTTTCCAGCAGATTGCTACAAGTTGCTTTTGAGATACCTTGTGTTACCAACCATAAAACCTGGGAAACTAGAAATAAATTACACTTTTCATCTTTATCAGATTGCAGCTTTAAAAAAATGTTCTGAGACTGCTTTTTTTTTTATTATTCATATTCAATCTGTCAGAATGCTGAGTAAGGACTGGTGGCCATAGTTTTCATCTGGAAGTGGTAGGTAGCCTTACCACATAAGATTTATAGGCAAAAACAAAATCAGAAGGAAACACAGGGCAAAATATTTTAAAATTAAACTATCTAAAAGACAGTTCATAGTGAAGCAAGATCACCCAAGTCCAGGAAACTTATCTGTGTAAAGGTACTAAAGCCATCAAGCATTATGTTAAGAGAAATATCCATCCATCTCAACCTGTAGATTAGAAAGAAACATGCTACAAACACCCAGAGGAGTAATGGAAATAGCAAAGAAATACTCCCATATTTTCTTCCTTGGCAAACAGGTCTGTCTGAGCACCTATTTTATCAAAGATAAATGACAGAAAACATATTATATAGAGATATAGATTTCAGATATAGGTAGATACAGATATAGATATAGATATAGATATGCCATCTAAAATATGGAATATATTTTGAAAAATTAATGAAATATTATATTATAGACTGGTAGTAAAAGCTCCAAGTTAATCACCTAAAGAAAAAATATTTAGAAAGGTTAGATTTATGTTCTTAATAACATACAAGACAATATCACCTCTATGAAATGAAAGTGAGAGACTATAATGCCACATCAGAAAGAATGATACCAGATCCAAGATTCATAGCGTCCTATTGAGATACAAGCACTCAAATGGAAGTGGAGAAAATAAAAGGTAATTGAAAATGTAATAGCAAAATTATGATCCATTCACTTTGGAGAGTAGAAAAAAAATCACACTGAGGAAAATTGCAACAATTATTCTTAGGATATTTTAAGAAGTTGTTTTAGAATCACAAATGTAAGGCCAGTAATACAAACTTTCTATGAACATGCTGGCTAGAATTAGAGATGAGGAAAAAAAGATACAAGTTATATTAAGAGTTTATCAACATAAAAACAAGGGATAATAATCAAACTTATAATAAAAAAATAAGCACCACCTTATTGGGAAATGTGTAGATATCCTCAACATATATACTAAACCTGGACAAAATTATTAGTTAAGAGAATCATGCATTATAAATCGAGTTACAATACTAAAGGAAAATATAACCAACATATGTCCATATACAACTATCAGGTTACTTTCAAAACAGAAACCAAAAGATACATATCAAATTACCTTCAGGCTTCATCTCTGAAAGAATAAATGTCAGAAAAGTGTTGTTCAATATTTGGAAGTTTAAAAAAAAGTATGTTGAAGATGGCAATGGCATAGGTGGAATTATGAGATTCTCTGAACGTGAGTTCCCAAAAAGACTCTTACTTTCCTTCCCCCACCCCCCTTCCCACTGCCAGCTGCACCGGTCCAAGGCCTAGAGACCCTCTGTCCCACGCGAGGCCAGCTATTGCAGCCTCCGGCTGCTGCTGCTCCGCTAGAGGTGGTCCCAGCCCTAGCCTTGCTGAAATCCTAGCTCCCTCTGTGGCTACATCGGTTCACCTGGCATCAAGCCACGGCCTGCAGAGGCCCTTGGATACCACCTTGTGGAGATCTGGGTTCCCCTGCTGGCTACACTGATCCGCACAGCACTTAGCTGCTGCCAGCTCCCACCCTGACTGGACTCCCAGTCCAGCGGCCCGGTGCTCACTTCTCAGAGTTCCAGCTTCCCACCTGGGGTTCTGGGCCCCCGCCCAGCCCTATTTCAAGCCGCCATCACCCAGGGAGGCTCTAGGCACCAGCCCCTCAGAGATACCAGCTCCATTTCTGGCTGAAGTGCCCTGTGCAGGGCCCAAAGCTACTGTCACCACTCACCACCTGCTCTTTGGAGCTCCGGTCCCACTCTGGCTGAGGCACCCAGTGTGTGACCCCATGGTTGTGTAAGAGAACAGTGTATCTTAAGGAGGTGCTGATCAGCTCTTAGCTCTCAGCTCCAGAAGAGGGAACTTCTAGCTCCCTCCTCCACCCCAGGCCACTGCTGGTGCACCAGATCCAGTGGACAGCTGTGCCGCTGATCCCTGGTGCCTCACACACCACCACAGCCCATCATAGTGAATTGCCCATGGACCAGGAGGAGCAGAGAGAAAGGACAGGTGGAGAAAAAGGATCCGTGAAGGAGGAGCTGCCCACCTTGGCCATTTTCCAGCAGAGATTTGCATTGCCACGCCCACCTATGAGCAGCTCCACCTTGGTTTCTAAGGTAATGTTGCTAAATAGGAGACAAAAGCTCCTCCCCTACGCTGAATCAGATACAGGCAACTCAGCATCACAGACCTCTCAGGCAGCAAGCTAAAGGAACAAACCTAAGCTAAGAGTAAACCTATCTGCCTGCAATGAAAGCAAAGGGGAGAGGCTAGAGATCAGAGCTGAGGAGACTTTAGACACTCAGGAAAGATTTCAGAGCCAGTCTGATTTCTTATTTTGACTTTTGATTTTATCGTTTTGACTGTTTGTTTTGCTCACTTTTGTTTGGTTTTTGATTTAGAATACCTGTTTGTGTTGGGGAAAAATGCATCAAAAGGCATGATTTTATTGGACTGTCTTTTTGTAGTTACCGGTATGCTTTAGAGAATTTGGTTTGTGTGTCTGTTTTTCACTCTTCTCTGGCCTTGTGTCATAGTTGGTATGTATGTTGGTTTTCCCTCTCACTCTTCTCTCTTTCTAACTTCCTCTTGATGCCCTTTTCTTCCATTAATTTCCTTTTTCATACCTCCTTTTGTTCCAGGGACGAAACCTACACTCTGCTGCAAGGACAGTTTGTAAGGCAGTGGGAAATAGGTTCCAGTGTGTCCATACACCTGTTGGTGGATACTGGGATCAGCAGATAGATTCTAAATAACAGCTTCCCCCTCAATTAAAACTCAAAACTGCAAAAAGTAAAGCCCCCAGCCCACACTCCAGCTTCAAAAATGAACAAAATCAGAGGACCCTCATAAGGAAGAACAGGAGATTGAACAAATGAAGTAAAAGCAACACCACCTTCCCTGAAAAACAGAGTTAAAGAAGGGGAAGGAAAGGGGGAGAGAGAGAAAAATCTAAACAAATGAAGAAAAAGCAAAGGAAGAATATGGGTCTCTCCCAGACCCCTGGGAGGGCAGACACTGAGAAAACTGACTTCAGAATGCAAACAATGAAGAGCCCCCAGAATGACTGGCCTCAAACTACAAATCTAGATATGAAGACATTAATGGAGAGATTAAAAAGAATTGAGGAGAGACAAGAAGAAACTAGGAGGGAGTCGATAACTGAGATAACAGCAATAAAGAATACTGTGAATGAAATAAATAACAAACTGATAAGCATGGAAAGCAGAATTAGC